>PVLD010021497.1:0-31308 GCA_004027595.1 Dinomys branickii
AACATCAACAACAACAACAACAGAAAAAAAAATCACCGCTTGTTGCTGCTTTACATATTGTTATCTTCGAAGTGTGTGTTCAGGCTAACTCATACAGATATACACTATTAATCTAATATCCTGTCTTCGATTATTGCTTAGCATTAAGTGATATAATACAATAGTGGAACCATGTTAGCCCTCCTGCACATATGTATATGTACCTGGTATTCTGTGCAAGGGTCTCAGTGTAGGAAGAGTTGAGACTGCATGCTTTACTACCTCTGAGGTCCATGTTTATAATCTGGAACATTTTATAAGTTAAATGAGTGGGAAGTCCAGTTAAGATTAACAGATTTGAGTACCAAGTTGTACCTCTTAAAGAGAAATGGTGTAATATCATGTTGAAAGGTGTTTGCATTGAAAGCATTTGTAACATACTTTGCTGTCTTGTAGAACAAGTCAAAAGGTGAACATGAATCCCACCTTCACAGAAAGCAGTCAGAAGAAAGGGAACCACAAAAATGGCTCCAAAGTATGTAAGAAAGGGCAACTAGGAGGCATGATGAAAACACACAGGAGTATTGTTCGGACAATTCTTTCTAGCAAAGTAAAATGTAAACAAAACCTCAGAGAAAGAGAAAAGTTTGTTAGGTGAAAGGGAAGGAACAGCAGAGTGAATCTTCTGAGCTCAAGGAACAAGAGAACAAAGCTAAAGGGAAGTAAGTGTGTTTGGAAAGGAAATGAGAGAATGTTGCTGTGGCAAAGGTTGTACAGTGAAGGGAAAGACTACAAAGAGGACACCAGAATCAGACAGCAGTGGAGACTGTGCTGAAGAGTTCATCCTAAGAATTAGAGGAAGCTACACACAGATCAGAAAACTTCAGGTGATATCCAGAGCAGCATTTTAAGAAAAGTACTCAGGATTTAGAATGAAGGAAGGGGTGAGGTTGATGAGTCCAGAATAAAAGTCAAGACATTGCAAAAGTTATAGAGTTCCTGGAGCTCACCTGTGGCCAGCAGCCTGTCTGTCATGAATGTGCACTGATTAAATAAAGAAAAAACAGCTTGTAACTGTCACTGTGAATAGGAAAAGAAACAACAAATTAGGAACCCCATTATTCAATGAGCACCAGCAAGCTGAACAATGATAAATGCTGGATAAGCACTGAAAAGGAAATTGCACCACATCAGTAATAACTGACCTCTCCATGTCTGAGTACTGGAAATTATAAGGAAACTTAGGTCTGAAACTATTATGATGATCTTTTATCATTTATATTCAGTAGAAGGAAGGGGAGAGAAGAAACATTTTGATGGGAGGAAATGACACAAAAAATATCCAAGAAGAAATTAAAGTGCATTTTTTTATCCAATAAATACATTCTCACAATTCTCTTACTATCAGAAAATCCATTCTTAATGGTTCAAAACCACGTAAGTGTTTATCTACTACTATGATTTGGAGTGAAAATGTTCCCTCAAGTCTCACATAGTTAAAGGTGGGCTCTTGGAAGCTAACTGCTTCAGAGGGGCACTATACTGCCCATTCATGAGCTCAGGGAGGAATTTACTTACACGAGATAGGGTCTATTTGGAGCCTATTTGGAGTTGAGCCATTGGTGATGTGACCTCAAAGGTCACATTCTTCCTGTGTCTCTGCTCTTCGCTCTCTGCTTTCTAGCTGGCATGAGGTGAGCATCTTTCTTCTACCGGTATGGGTCCACCATCTTGCTTCCCTGCCTTCGAGCCAGCCAATCACAGATTGGACGCCCCCCAGAACCAGGAGTGAAAGTCAACCTCTACTTAAGTATGAGGTGTTTTGTCTCAACAACAAAAAAGCTGACTAACACAGCTTCCTTTCCAATTTATCCTCCAATGCATTTCAGATTTCCTTGATTTTCCCAATATGTTCATAACATTTAAAAATGTACGATGGTATTGTCATTTACTGCACCATTCTATATCTGTTTATTTTTCTCTTCTATTCAATTGACATAATCAACACCATTTAAATTCTTTCATTCAATCCATTTCTTGAACAGATATCAAAATTCTAGCTAATCAAGAGATTCTACATTGTGTGTCCACCATAATGAGGGTGTGAATCACGAGTGCTTATTGAACACAAATTCTTATGTGGTAAAAAAATGAGTACTTGAAGAGACACTGATAAAGCAACTGAGAACATTATCTTACTTGGGCAAGTTTATAATATATATTATAACTTAACTGAAGCTTTGATGCATTTGAGCAGTTTTTAAAACTCTCAAGAATACCAATGGTATTTAATTTAATTTGATTTTTTTTCATTTTAACTCGGGAGATACACTGTAAAAGAAATGAACATTTGTGGAATGCCTGCGTCAATATGGCTTCTTATGTAGTTGCATGTTTTTGTACTGCATACATTCTGTATTGCTTAATATACCTGATTTAACAAATTACAAAACTTGAGTGGCCAAGTAAAACCACAGTTTATTCTTCACAGCTCTGGAGAACAGACCGAAGCCTGTGTCACTGGGGCACAGTCCAGGGTTGGCTGAGTTCTCACTACGGAAACAGACAAAAGTCTGTAACATGCAGCACTGTAATTCTTCCCCTTCTAACGCCTTATTGGCGCAGACCAACGCCTTCATGGTTTCAATAGGAAGAACACAGTGTTGCTTAGACTAAAATGCTTTCTGTAGCATCCAAATGAATACGGTCTCCTGCTGCGTGAGATGTATATAGAAACACCTGAGATGCCGAATCTAACCCTCTGTGTGCCTCCTCCGCTTCCAAGCCTGGCTTCCAGATCATGAAAACACATAGTTGGGAGGAAGCAGCACAGCTACAGGGAGATAAACACATTCTATGGATCCCAGAAGATAGAAATAAGCTTAAGCTAAAAGTAGTGTTAATGAAGATTTCAGAATCACAAGAGCAAAATGATACAATAGGGATCAGTAAGTTGATGCTTATGATTCCCAGAAGGATAAGAGCATAAACTTCTCTATACAGAGAGACACTACCTTATTTCTCAAGAGCTCCATGAAGTTGGGATCCAAAAACTTAGTGAAAACATGTTTTCAGTATTTAACTACTTTCTCTTTTCCTTGGATGAAATCCAATATCTGCTTATTACAATATGGGTCAATTTTTGTGTCTTCGTCAGCAGGTATGTTCAGCCAAAGTCTTTGGTTATTTCTGGATATAGCCTCCAATTTTCTACTCTCTCCCTTGCTAACTCCATCCTCATTTAAATGGTTTCTGTGCTTTACAGATGCTATGATAATATTTTCTTTTAAAGCATTGAACAAATTTGCATGGACATTGTTTGGAAATTTTTATTTCATTTAAGGCATTTTAAATTTGACCCAGGGAAAGATCCTACTCAGTTACCTCAACCAGACTGATTGCATTCTGAGGGCTCTGTATTTAGGAGCTGAGCACAAGGGCAGAGAAGACCTGTTTACCAAGTGCAGATTTGCAGATTACCTGGGAGAGGCAGAGAATTAAATACAGTACTGTCATGAGAACACCACAATTGTCATAAAGCAAACAAATGTAAAACAGAAAAAATCAGCACATTTGGATATTGGCACTAGGTATTTTGTGAACGGATACAGGAATGGAGGCTGTTTCCAATTTTAAAATGTCAAGATATATTGTTTATGAATACATTAAAAGGAGTCCTTTTGCGATGCCAACAATCTCACACAGGATTTATCTCTAAAATTCTGCTGCTATTTCTTTGTGTAGCGGAGGGGCTCCTATTTGGGGTAATAGTCAAAATAACAAATTGATTTCAGGAAAATAATTTCTTCAGTATTTCAGACATAAAAAAGGAACATTTCCATACTAATTTTAAATAATCAATAACTTGCCATCACACTGGGAAATGTAAAAGAAAACTCGCTTCAGTATTTTTTTCTTTTGAAAGATAAGAAGTCTTAGAATCACATGCTTATTGGGCTGCCCCCAGGATGCCACACCGCCACTGTGAAAGTCACCACTCAGGGCTCATGCCTGTAACAGACACAGTTCCAGTGAAGGGTGCATTGTTTAGACTTAAGGTCAACTATGAGCAACAGCATAACAGGCAGTCACATGAAGAAATTTATTTTTCCTTTTTTGACAAATTAAGTATATGGGTAGGTAAGTGGTCTGAGACCCATGTGATGCCCAAAACCCTGGTTCCTTTTTACTTCTTACATTTCATTGGCCAGAACACAGTGACATGAACAAATTGACAAGCCATAAATAGGGTGGGAAACACATTCTTTGTCTTGGGATGCCACTTTTTTCCCTAGTACTGAGGAGGGAGCCCAGAGCCTTTGCACTGAGCTATATCTCCAGCTGATAATTTTTAAAATTGTGAGGTAAGTTCTTCCTGAGTCATTAATTGGTCCAGGCTGGGCTGGGACTTGCTGTCCTCTTGCTTCATCACTCCAGAGTAATGAACTTGGCTGTGATTCCATTTTTATGACTTTATCGAAAAGACAATTCAGGAATAGAAATCAGATTTGTTGGTCCCTCAAACCAGAAGTGGAGAAGCAGGACTAACTACAGAAAAGTCAAAAAGAATTCTGATTTTCACATGGGAAAATGAAAATGTTTTTATACTGACTGCGGTAGTTTTTCTATAACTCTATATACCATTGTTAGAATCACTGAACTCTGTCTAAAAAGTATGAAATTTAATATACATAAATAATGCTTCAATAATCACAAAGTAGATAATCTGAAATATAACATTCATTAACTGAGGATCACAATATATATTTGAGGTTTGAAAACTCTATGTGGAGATTAAATTATAATTAGTTTCAAGACCATCAATGTCTTTATGATACATGGAATGAAGTAGGGATAAAATACTTCCTCAAGAAATATATATTTATGTATCATACAGTGGCAGTTCAGCAATTAGGTAAATATATCATAATAGTGGTTGTGCTGATTATGGATTTTGTATGGTATTTAGGCAATATAATTTGTGCCTAAGTAGTCTAATTATTAGCATTGTGATTTAAAATTACGAAGTGGGCCTAGTGGCACAAGCCTGTAATTCCAACATTCGGGAGGCTCAGGCAGGAGGATCATTGTGAGTTCAAGACCAGCCTGAACTGCATAGTGAGACCCTGTCTCAAAAAGACAAAAAACAAGAACAAGATCAAAAACAAATCCAATTACATACTTAGGTGTACTTAGAGTTCCAGAGATCCACATATTTTGTCTGTGCTCCCAAGAAAATAAGGGTCATTTAGAGTTCTTATTGGTAGCTAGTTTTTTTTTTTTTTTTTTTATTGGTACTAGTTCTTATCAGTGTGACTTTGTCAGGTAACACTGTAGAATTCATTTTAGTTTTTCCATAGTTTAATGTCAAATCTTCTGTAGTTCCTATTTAAAACAACTCTGAATTCCCTGGTTTACCACCTAGGAACACCAGGAAAGACACTGAGCTCCTGTCTGCTTAAATTTCTGCCCCTTCACATGTAGCTAATAAGATGACTTCATTCATAATATTCTGATTTGGAGATTAAATTAGTGAATATGTGTAAAGCACTCAGAGAGTGTCTGGAACAAGGCATTACAAATGTTAGTTGCTTCTACCATCATTCTTAAGTGTATTCTTAGGTTATCTGAACATTTCTCAAAAGGCACCATTTCTTCTGGTACTTTTCTATGTAGCTGCAAGGTATCCTTTTAGTACTTTATCACATACTTTAAGAAAAGATATTCTAGAAGGCTGAGGCAGGAGGATTGCAAGTTCTAGCACAGTCTGAACAAATTAAGACTTAACAAGATATTGTCTCAAAATAAAACTCACTAATTAACTAAATAAACTAACTAAATATGTACATAAATAGATAGGTCTGAGGAGGTATTTCTATGTGAAGGCTTAAAACTTCACTAAATCCAAACAAGAAGGAAGGAAGGATGGATGGATGGATGGAAGGAAGGAAGGAAGGAAGGAAGGAAGGAAGGAAGGGGAGAAGGAAGGAATGAAGGGAGAGAGAAAAAAGAAACAAAAAGAAAGAAAAAATCTATAACATGAATGTGATATATTAGTATTAACACTTTTTATTTAAAGGAGAAGCTTTCAAAGAAATACATTAAAAATGAAAGTAGTTCAATAGAAAAACATGAGTACAATATACATTATACTAGGCATAGTTGTCATATGATTAAAACACAAGTAAAACAAATATATAAACATAGAACAGACAACTAAACGTTTCAAAATTTGTAAGTTAAAATTATTTTCATTATGATACCCGTCCCATTTTTATTGTTTTTGTGATGTTTTGTTTTCTGCTGTGCTTTTGTTGTTTTGTTATATATTCTTTAAAAATAAAATTGCAACACCCAGGATGTTGATATTGTCCGGAGCACAGAACTCAGGAAGTGATAGGTTCATGGGTGATCCTCGGTGTTATGGCTGATACATTGTGTCAGCTTGGGGAATCTAGAGGTTTAGCTGAGTGACTCAAGAGGAAGCTGGGGTGCTTACTTTGTAAACATCCCGAGCCTGTGGAACAGGAGGGCATGGAGATTGTGTGAGAGGTACACGCCCCCTGGGTGGGGGTAGGCTGTTTACAATGTGAGGGAAGAGCAGAAGCTGCTTGCAGCTGTTCCTCCCTTTTGCTCCTGTTTTGTTGTGCTCTGCTGCCATGAACATTTGTCCTCTGCCATGTGCCACTCTGCCTTTGAACCAGCCAAGTACGGGCTGAAACCTCCACAAACTGTAAGCTAAATAAACCTTTCCTTTCTCCAGTTTCGGTGTTGGGTATTTTGTCTCAGCAACGAGAGAGAAGTAATCAAGACACTGGGAAATGGGATTAGCGTCATTATCAGGTCAGTCTGAGAGAGGCCTTCTCTCCTCTGTCATTATGTGATGGTGCAGTAAGGAAACAAGTACCTGGAACCTAGCAGAGGGCCCTCGGCAAACCTGCCCATGATGGCCCAGTCTCAGGTTCCCACCCGCTGGAACTGTGAGAAGTGAATTTCTGTTATTTAAAAGCCACTGAGTTGATGGGATTTTCTTACAGCAGCCTGTGCAGACTAAGACTGTGTGCTAGTCAGTTTTCTGTCACTATCATGAAATGCTAGAGCTGACAAATTTCTATAGGAAAGGTATATTAGACTCACAGTTGCGAGGTTCCAGTCCCTGACTGATTGGCTTCGTAGCTTTGGGTCTGTGATGAGGCAGCACGTCATGGTAGGAGCATGTGGTAGATTAAAACCACTGCATTCCCCATTCAGGAAACATAAAGAAGTGCAAAGGGGCTGGGGTCCTACAGTTACCTGCCAGAGCATACCCCAGGGATGTTAGGATCCCCTATAAGAACCTTCGTGCTACAGAAGTCAGCATTTCCCAATAGCACCACCCTAAGCTTTTCACACATGGGTCTCTAGGGGACATTCAGACTAGAGTACACCATATAAATAAGAAGCAAATCTGCTGATAGGTCGCTAAGCAGCCAAAAATTTGAAATTTAGATCTTGTCACCTTTGTTCACCCACTACGTTCTGGTCCGAGGGTGAGCTTTCTTTCTTACTTTGATGCACTCATTCCATCTAGGAAAACTTACTTTAACTATGCATAATACATGACAAAATAATTACAAATTCATACATGACAAATTTGGTGGCAATTAAACTGAGTTTAACGGAGGACAACACCCATGTAAATTGGTGTGTGTGTGTGTGAATAGATTTTGACATGATATGAACGTAAAATTGATCCTTTAATAGAATTGCTTTCCTTTTCATCACAGAACATGAAAGGCTGAACAGTAGCCCAGGAGCTGTTCCCTCTCCCTATAACTTTATCACACGCTTCCTTCGGGCAGATTCATGCTCTGCTTATAGGGAGTATGTATCTCCTAGGAAATGACAGTTACGGTTTGATTGTTTCAACATTGAAGAAATGGGCCCTTGGAAATGGTCAGTGAACTTTTATGAAACTATCAGGCACAGACAGACTCATGAATGCAAGACACATTACACCAGTGGCAATTTTTACTTCAGTAGAAGCTTAAGGACAATCAGGAGTCTGATGTTCATAGGGCAGATTCGGTGCTAGATTCATGCACGTAGAGAGTGACGAAAAACTTTTCACTGGAAGCCTTGGGAGCAGGACAGAAACGAGTCTGTAAGACAGGCACCAAGACAGTGAGGAGCAAAGCAAACTAGGAGTGGAGTATTCACATAAGCAAAGAACAAAAGTAATGTTCAGATAACTGAGAATTGAGAACTTGATGCTATCTCAAATGTCAATGAAATAGCTAAGAAATATAAGTAATAGTTCTCAAGCTGCAAACATGTCTGGAGCAGTGGGATTATTTATTTCCCACTATAGGTAAGTCCCTCTTTAAAGAGTCCTTATTCGTCACTATTTTTTAAAAATTGACTTATCAGAACAAATACTTACATAGTGTATTGATACACATTATTTTCTTAAAATAAACATCTGTGAAAACAATTGAACTCGTGCAAATTAATCCTATCCAGAGAACGAATGGGAGCAAGAAGGTATCTGTTAGAAGTGCAATGCATAGCTAAAGGGAATCACAGGAACAGCGTGAGTGGCAGCGAGGATAGTGAGAATAACAGGGCCCATAATGGGCTCTGAAAAGTGGTCAGGCCCGAATTATACGCCGAAAGCTGAGCGCCCTGCACGGCCATGACCGGGAATGAGCGGTGGTAAGAAATGCAGCACAGTAATAGAAGCGGAATGTCCTAATGACTGCCTGAAGAGGTGGGTCAAGAAAAAGATTCACAGGACATTTGATGCCTAAGGGTCTCAACATTATGGGGATAATTGGAAAAATGAGAGGCAGAAGCTATTACAGGATCTTTGAAGGAAGGACAGGGGTGACATCAAAAGGATAAATAAGATTTCATTTAAACTGATAATGGTTAATAAAAGGAATGAAGGCAAATAAACAGCTGAAGAGGATTTATTTAACATCATGCCTTTATTATGCCTAAAAAATTAATGAGCTGTTTTAAGCCTCCAAAGTAAAAAATGGATTATTGCAATATGAGTGTAAATTACGTGATTCCATTATATAATTCTATTCTGTCCAAAGGCAATTTTTTAATCCTATGAGAATATGCCTCTTTGCCAAATTGGTTTGTAATTGTACAAGATAGAAATTTATGTTTGATTGATTATTGTACATCAATTGGCCATAAAAAGGAATATATAAAGGGGCTATGGGATAATTTTTTCTTTTTCCTTTTTGTTTTCATTTTTGTTTTGGTACAGGGAATCAAACTCAAGCTAGGCAGGCACTTGTGCCACTGAGTTATACTCTTGGCCAGGGACAATATTTTTCATGATTTCTGCCTTCACATTTGAATAGTTCAGATTTTGTTAAATAGCTTTAGGCTTAGAGGAAATACTCCATTATGTTGAAATAAGATAAATACACAGACCTCTTCTTTCCGTGGTCTTTCCATCCTCTGTTATGAGACCTTCAATTTTTCTTTCCTTTTACGTCAGTGAGTTAGATTCTGGAAATTCTAACATTCATTTATGCTGTCTATAATATGCTACAGTAGAGCTGGACTGTTATTTAACTTGTATCTATTTCCTAGTACAGTTGGTAAAACCAATCCATGGTCTAAGGTATTCTATTTCTTCTCATAATGACTTCATGTGTAATTAGTTGTTTGTAACAGATACTAAGTATCTCAGGAAAAAAGTTTTTTTTTACTGTGCCCACCCCGTATTGATGAATAGATAATAAGAGTGAAAATTTGTGCACCTTCAGAATGGACAAGTGAAAGTCTATGAACGCTCTGACACTCCTCACATGGTACCTGCCCACCAGCCTCCTTTGACAAGAAAAGACATAGGCAATACGGTAGCAAGAACCCAGGCTGTGCCACGCCAAGAGTCAGGGCTCTTTACATGTACTAAAAAGTTAAACACCCTGTTAGCTTCATTTTTGAAATGTGAATGACATGAAATTTTACTGCTTAGAGTTTCCTACTTAAGAATTGAGACATAACACCTTTCTTCAAGACATAAAGCCAGCAAGGAGCCTTCTTGAATTTCCAACCCACCCAAATCTGATTGCAGAGCCCAGGTGAAGACCATAGGCACAGTTGGGCCGGTTTTCCCACTTCCTAGTTTATTTTTTTGCACCCTCCCTTACCTTCTTTGTTTCTTTCTTCATTATCTACTGCTTTTAATATTGGGTTTTCACTTTCTAAAATCTCTATGCCTTTGCACGTTCCCACATATCTTTTGATATAGCAATGGAATAAGTAGTTATAAAAGCACAAAATCCCTACCACTTCCCAAGGGAAGACCTTCCCATCTCGCACCACATACATAAGACAAGTCATAGCGAAATGGAGTGAGCAGTAACACATCTATACTGAAGAAGCAGAAACCGTACCTTAGTTTTTGTATCTTAATATTTTCAGAAATAACTTAGTATCGGATATCTCTGGAACAACGTTGTGTACTCAATGCTTTACTTTCTGAAATACATTTAAGCTCTTTATAAAAAATGTAGAATATGGATATTAAAGTAAAAAGGCAAATACACTACTGACATTACTACTAAAATACTTAACAGAACACAGATATGAATTCATAAAACACCCGTGAGACTACGGAGTAATACATATATTTGAAAATGATTTTAAGTTTACAATGATAATAAAGCCATTGAATGTGCTATTTTATGCTATTTATCACTTTCAGGTTTCTTCCATACAGATTCCTAATGAATACAGATCATACAACATTAGTGACCAACACATTCTGTGACATGCAATGAGTACTTCTGAAAGTACTCTTTGAAAGGCTGGTAAAAATTTACTTCTTTTTAAATCTTTTGGTAATTTACCCATTTGACATTATGGTGCTTAACAAAGAGATGAGAAAAAGTTCTGTCCCTTTTCCTTTCTGTCTCTATCTCTGTCTCTCTCCCTCCCTCTCTCCCTCTATCTCTCCATCCACCTGTGTTTTTTATACTATATTTTTCATAGAATGATAGACTGGACAGATAATCTCTGGATAAGTGGTTCTCAGGTAGCAGTTTTTCCTCCATGGGACACACGGTAATATTTGGAAATTTCTTTTGGTTAGTGGTAGTCAAAACCATCGTGAGGGGAGAGAAAATGATGTGGATGGTATATAGAGGCTAGGACACCTCTTAACATCCAATAATACAGAGTACAGTGGTCAAAAATAAAGAACAATCTGGCTCAAATGATCAGTGGTGCAGGTGTTGAAACATGGGTATCTAGGCAATGACAATGTCTGAGTGAAAGAAAACAATATGACTCTTTCATGGCTGTGAAAGGGCTACACTTCAACAAATGAGTCAGGTTAACACAGTGCCATGACTTGAACCTTGATGTTGCTCTAAAGCTTCATTTAGTCTCAAGTGGGGAGTTTCAAAGGTGACTGCCTTAGGGTGTGAAGGTGGATTGAAGGTGTGATAGTGAAATTAAGGGTGGACAATGGAAGCCCCAGCTTGGGTGTTGGTGACCTATATGGAATATAAGGGAGAGACAGAAAGCAGGCAGGCTGCTGCCCTTGCTTGTTCTTATTGCCTCCTGCCTGCCCTGCCATGCCATGAGCTGCTTCTCCACTGAGATGCCCCCTTCTTTAAGCCAGCTGACTATGTACTGAACCCTCTACACACTGTTAGATGGAATAAATCCCTCCTCATTTAACTTGTGGGCATTGTGTATTTTGTCTCAGCAGTGAGAAAAATATCTAAGGCACATAGTTTAACAGAAAGGCAAATAAGTGGAAGCACAAAGATATTTCCAAGGGAGAACTTAAGCAAATGTTTAGAGCCACAAAAAGGAGAAGGGCAAGCACAGCTCTGCTGAGTGTTGCCAAGATCCCACTTAGCTATTCCATTTAATATGAGAATTTGGCATGGGGGTAAAACAAAGGCAAATTAATGTGAATTGAAAACACAGTTTATTTACAGAGCTGGTTGCAAAAAACTAAGAACCAGGAAATTAAACACTCTTTCTTTAATTCCTTATTCTAGCTGCCGTTTGATATTAGATAAATAATTACAAATATATGCTGATTAATTATTGAACACTGGGACCTAGAAATGGAATATGACACGGGTTGTGCCCTTACAATGCTAACTGTATGTAGAGGGGACAATTGCAATAACTACATTATAAAGAATAATTACACCGTGCTGTAATTCAAATGTGGTTGGGCCCCCTCAAATGTTCATGCATCAGAAGCTTAACTATTAGTATATATGCATTCAGGTGGGAGAACTTCGAGAGATAGTGCCTGATGTGAGGGTATTGAGCTTGCTGTTCTGAGAAAGAACCAAGACTGTTGTGGGACCTCATTTAACCCCCTGTAGTGGTTTTAAAATAGCAAGACTTTCCATCCCCTGTGTACCTGTTCTGCTATGGGATCTATCCCTTTCATACACCATTGCAATGTCAGCCCCTACAATGTGACAAACCCAGTAGTTCTCCAGCCATAACAAGGGCATGCTATTTGGACTATCAACCTCCAAACTGAGTACCTAAGCCTCTTTGCTCAATACATTTCCAGCCTCAGGTATTTCGTTATGCAGTATAAACAGACTAATATATGATTCACATTTAAGCTAAGAAAGGGATCTTCCCAGAGGGTACAATTGCCTGAGGAGGAGTAGAAAGCCAGCTCTAGTTACAAACTGGACTAAGTACATGCAAAAGAATAGATAACAGCACTATATTTTTAGGGAACTAGATTCCATGATCTCGCAACTTTATAAAATAAAAAGGGAAAGTATGAGATGATCACACAACAAACAGTGCAGTGACTCTTTGGCCCCTTGCTTAGGAAAGTAGTGGAGTGGTGAAAGAAAAGTGAGACATATATATCTCTTACTTTTATTAAAGAAATTTAATGCACTGATGGGAATGTTTGAATAAACATGAGAATGGAAAGCCCTAAATGCTCTGAGACCTCTGATACCGAAAATACAACAATATGGAGTCATCATAAAGAAAGAAATGCAAAGATGTTGATGGCAAAATTATTTAAACATGAAAAATGTAAATTAAAAAGGTTGAAAAAAGGAAATGTGAAAAAGAAGGTGGTTTACTTATAGTCATCGAACACTGGTAAACGTTCAAGCATATTACTGCTAAATGAGTAGAACAAGTTACAACTAAATATCTACATCTAAGATGTCATTGCTGGTAAAATTTAAGTGATTATATCTATATATGTATATAGATGGCTATCTATATATAGATACATATAATATCTATATGTAATTTCATTCACTTTAAAGACTGGGTAGTATGATGTGCAACATGTTTTTTTAATGCATCATCTATCTATCTATCTATCTATCTATATGGATACTTAGTTTGTTTCCATGTTTTAGCTGTTGTTCATAATGCAAGTTAACAGACACCATCCTTAGCTTGATTTCATAACTCCACTAAAACGTACGTCAAATACTGCCTTGTACCCAATTAATGTGCACAATTTGCCAATTAAAATAATATTTAAAAAAAGAAAAGAGATAAAGAAGGCATTGTAAATACATTTACCAGACTCTTAACAATTTTTAAATTTTGTAGAAGGAAGGTGGAATAATGTGATAGTTGGGCAGGAGTTTCAACTTGACTGGCTCTAGGCCCCATACTGGCAATGGGTGGCGCACACTTCTGGTATTATTTGGGTGCCCTTGGAGGCATAGCCTCGATCTATGTCTGGTCCCTTTTCCTTTTGCCCTGGTACTTGTCTCCTAATCTGCTTGCCGGCCACCACGATCTAAGCAGCTCTGCTCTTCTACCCCTTTGCATCGCGATGTCTCTGCTTTAGAGCCAGGCAGCTACGAGCTGAAGTGAAGAGATTATCAAATCTCTTCTTCTTTCAGTTGTGCGCACGGAGTATTGTGTCTCAGTAATGAGAAAGCTAACTAACATTGAAAATTAGTAACAGAGAAGTGGTGTTGTTAACTGTAATGGTCTCTGACCACGGGATTTCAATGGCTTATGGGAGGAGTTTGGAAAGGTTTGTACTGTGAGCTAGAGAAGGCCTACAGTTCTGCAGGCAGAGCCTGTTAAGTGATTCTGGTCCAAGCTAAAGCACCAGAGAATGGATAGCAATGCAGACAGTAATGCCAGGCTCAGAAGGTTTCAGTTGAAAATGAAGACTTTATTGGCAGGTGGACTAGAGCATATGTGTCTTTCACTCTGGCGAAAAGCAAAAATGATTATTTATTGCCCATGACCTGAGATACTGCACAAGGACAGTGAACTAGCTAACTTGACGGAGAAGATGTGTAGATACCCTAATATTCTGGCTGTGACATGGGTATAGATAGCTAATTTTCAGTAGATTTATAATGAGAACTGGGGACAAAAGACAGAGCAGAAAAATTTGGAAAACTACAATTTTTATTCAGAAGGAACCATGTGTAAAGTTGAGTTCAAAGGTAGTATAGCTGCTAAAATGATTAGTGCCATTCAAAAGATATCATATACTTTGTATAGGGACAAGGAAAGAGTGTTTTGTAGGCATCCGAGGAATCAGCAAGACTCCGCACAAGGGAAGCTTCAAGGTACAAAGGTGTTACTATTTCTCTCAAGAAGAGAGTCCCTGTAATCCTTGCTTGAGAGTGGCCATCTAGAAAATTGGTTCTTTGATATTCATTTCATTGCAGTGAAACAGCTAAACACTCAATAGGCTGCTGTAGCCATGATCCAAGGGGGCCTGATTACTGTTTCTGGTGACTGGAAGCCTTGGAGTTCTCCATGTACTGCTTTCACAAGCATGTACTGGTTTCACAAGCATGCAGAATATGAGCAGTGGGTTTATGAAGGCTTCTGCTTGGACCCAGAGGATGGCATGGGAAGCCAGGCAATGGGCTCTGAGTGGACAATGCATGAAGCTATGTGAAGAAAGCTGAAAGTGCAAGGAAAATTCAAGAAACTAGAAGATGTGAGGAATTTGCAAAGCCAACCAATGAGAGCTGCAGCCCAAGAGTGAAGCCCACACAGAAGAGAGGACTTGTGGCTTGCAATTGACAAAGCCATAGAGGTGGAGCTATGCATGCCCATTGGAACTCACATTTTGCCACCAAGTTCCCCAGATGCTGAACATGAAGCTACAGGATTTAATGTTTCACTTTCTGGTATTTGAACTTGCTTTCTATTCCCCTCTTCCTCCCTTTAAGAATGGGAAAGTTCCCCTGTATAATTGCACATTGTGATTATGTACATTGGTTTGCTTTTTAATGGAGTTCATTGCCTTGAGTCTTAGGAAAGGCTTGCTCCTTGACTTTTGAAAAATTCTGCAACTTTTGAGACTTAGCAGAAATTATCATTACTTCATGTTTAGCTATACACTGAATATTATGTTAGATAGAATAATAAACTTTCTATTGCTTTTTGGAGATTATGGTTTAACGGAGATGCACTTGTGTGTTTAATTAGAAAATGGAGTGGTTGTTAAAATGGAGTTTCAACTAAATGGATTATGGGGTCCACTCTAGGGATTGGTGTAGCACACTCATAGCTGTTTCAGAGGGTCACGAAGGCTTGCCCTTGTGGTCTATGCCTGCTCCTGTCTCTTTTGGCTCTGATGCTTTTCTCTGGTCTGAGTCCTTGTCACCATGAGCTAAGCAGCTATGCTCCAACCCACCCTGCAACCATGGTTCCCCCGTCTTGTAGGCACAGTCATGGACTGAAAGTGAACCCACTGAACTTCTTCTCTATTAAGTGGTGGGTATGAAGTGTGACGACTCAGTAATGAGAAAGTGGACTCAGACAAATATATTTTTCTTTTCTTTTTTTGCCGTTAATTTTTGTGTTGCACGCTTTCTTCACAAACGAGAACATCTCTGAATTACTATTTTCAACTTCTTGGCAACACATTTTTCAACATATTTTGACCAGTTGATGAGCATGTGGATGAAATAAATGAAAACAGCGAGAAAATGAAATATGTTTTCAAAAGAGGCTATTTAGATTGAGAATAAGATAAATGAGGAAAATGATAGCTGTCCACAAGTTTCTCCAGTGCTCATGCAAAAAGAATTTACCAAAATATATGCCTCTCATGAAGACAAGAAAGCCTCCATAGGCAGAGCTTTCTAAAAAAGAGTTCAGGCTTTTTCGGAAAAGAAAGTGCTAATGATATAACAATAGCCTTGTCAGGGTTCTTGGAAAGTTAGATTCCCCACCACCAGAAGTTTCAAACACCAGCTGCTGGCCACATGCCAGCTGCACTACAGAACAGATCCTGGCTTCTGTGGAGGTTGAAAACAGATAACCTTTAAGGTCCTCTCCCTACAGAGCTGGAACTGGAAGTAACACTAGCTCAAATGAAGACAAAATTAAGCATCTTTTTATTTAGCTTTCATGATACATTACTTTTTCCAAAATGTACACCCCTAAAATTATCCTTTGATTGCATGACTCTAATTGTTCCTGAGGAGGAAAAGGAAATATTTGAAGGGTGCTTTAAATTCCATAACACCTGCCTTCCTATAAAAATCAGGTGGATCAACGGATGCACCAGTGAAGGGTAAATAGGCACTAATCATATGAGCTGGGGGTTAATATATGATGCAGTTTGATCTAGAAATAAGCTAATCTAAAACTCAAATAGTTTTCAGAGTCCAGAACATAATAAATAAATAAATAAATAAATAAATAAATACATGTGACTATATATTACAATAGAAATTATATGAAATTAGGTTATACATTTAATATATAAATGTGTTGATACACACATAGCATGTATGTAGTGAGGTCATGGAAGTGGAGTCTTCATGAATCAAATCAGTGCCCTCATGTGAAAAAGCATGAGAACTCGCTCTATTTTGTGCCATGTAAGGATACAAGGACCAGGTGGCCATCTGCAAACCAGAAAGCCAGCCTTTACCACACATTGATTCTTGTCTTCCTATGCTCTGGAACTATGATAAATAAATTTCTGTTGACTGTTACATTCTATGATATTCAGCCCAAACATATATCCATACGTTATATATATTATTATTTTAAAAATTCTCTTGGTATACCAGAGTATCAAACACACTGCATTATCATTCAAGCGAGTTCCTAAGAAATCTGGTTCCCATGTATCATCATTCCCTTTTTATGTGTCGATTTCAAGCTTCTGGAGGGGAATATCTAGTGTTATTAATTTTGTCTTGACAGATTGGTGTCTAGTCCACAGGGGGCACTCAATAAATCATTGATGAATACACTGAAAGAAGCCTGAAATGAAGTAGCTTTCCTGGTATTCACAGGGAAATAAACATAACACTAACCCAAGCTATATGGATATTTTATATTAGAGCTGCAGTACTAGGTGGACAGTCATTAGGGGTTTAGCAAATTACCAATGATGAAGAGGCCACACTTCCATTGTAAGGCAGAAGTTTCACCAAAGGTATGACAGTGTCTATAGCTTCCAGTGATTGACCAGTGAGGCTGGTAACTTTGAGTTTTGAGAAGTAGTTTTGTTGACAACATTTTTCTCCAAGAAAAGTGACTAGACTAGCTCTTTCTATCCAGAACTCTATCATTTATTCCACTATTCTAAAAATATAGATCTCTAATTGGGCAGGACCTGCTTCTCAGTATAGCAATTATCTTGAGTGTGTGTACCTAAGTAAAATGTAAGAAAATCTCGTGTGACATGTACAGAGCCATTCAGGACTGTGCCTCCATCTTGCCTGCTAATAATGCATGATTCAGATAGGTGTGTAACCTACAGGCATCAGTTCCTGGTGACATTTTGCTAACTCATTCATTATGAAGGTTGGAAAAACCAAATTTACAGGAACAAAGCTGAAGGTAAATGTTCCCATATCTGTCTCAGCTCCAGTTGCGTGTAGAAGTTGATGGCAAAATATGTACACTCAGATGGATGCTGTTTCTTCCTCACACTCCAATTCAATTTTGAAGACAGTAACAGCCTCGGGATGAAAAGCAGCATAATTCCATCTGCCAGCTTGTATCACAGCTGCTCCCTCTCTGATTTTCAGGTTTCCCCTTGGCCTCTTTTTTCATGACTTTGTTTCATAGGACTTGATCTTTATTACGTTTGAATGTTCTTCCCTTCCCTACTTTTCCTCACCTCCTGCCATTTCTTAGTATGTACTGCAGTGAGCAGATTTCTCCCATCACATGAGGATCTCGCCAGGTTTGGTACTTTTCCTGGTCTAAATAAGCGTCTCAGTTTGGCAACCTCTTCTTGGAGTATCTATATCTACCATGAAATTTTAAATAATAGCAAATAGCACGACTGATTAAAAAATCCTTTGAACATCTCAAGAGCCAGATACTTCTGAACTAAGTTCTTTCATTCCCATCCAGGAAGGACTGGATGTGTTGCTGTTTTTCTGGTGTCTCAGTGGGAAGTTGTTGTCTAGTTGGCTAGCAATGATTATTGAACAAGCAGGTAAATAAAGATGATAATATTTGTATAATATAAAGACAGAAGACAATCACTATTGTTATTCAAAGGTTTAAACTCAGTTTATCCCCAGCTTAGGAAGGTTGTGAATTAGTATGACAGAGATGAATTGAAGATAATCTAAAAAAATGACTACTGAAGACTGTCACAGGAGGAAGACCTGGGTGCGAAAGTTTCTGCAACCTAAGAAGGATAAAGTGTTTATTGAACAAAAACAAATGACTAATACATTTCATTTTATCGTATAACCTATTTTCAAAGCTTCTCTAACCCATTTTATAAGCTTCTCTTGATGTCAAATAAATCATTTTCAGTCCCCAAAGAAGCAAATGCCTACAATTAATCAAGTCTAAAACGTGTTTCCAAAATTATTAATGACAGATTACATGATAAACCATCTTCAATAAAATTCTGCTTTTAGATGGTATTTTTAAATAATGAACAGTTAAGTACATATTAATGCTTTAAAATTTTTAATGCTACAGTTCCATTTGTCTTCTAATAAGCTGTACAAAGCTTTGCAGTATTTTTGAAAATCTTTGTTGGGTTTCATCCACCCGATCATGGACACAGTATATCTATTTCCATTTATAATTCTATGTGTACATAATGACAATTTACTGTGTTGCATGATTTATTTTTAAAGATTTATTTGAAATATTTTCTAAGACTAAGATATATATAAAGAACAACACAGAGTGTGTGCAAAAGTAACATAAATGCAATATAAATGAACACTGATTATTTGCAAAAGGAATATATTTGAAAATAATGTAATTGACCACTCTTTACTGTGTCCTTTTCACTTTATTTTTAAAAATTAAACATATAAGTACAAATTATTACAATATAGTTGGTAATTTTAAATAGCATAATATCTAGAATTTTAAAAAATGTGAATTACTTATAACCATTTAATGAAATACATAGTTGGAAAGCTTTAATGGCATCATTAATGCTTTTTTCAGTCCTTCGATACCTGAAGGATGTGAACTGCATGAGGTGCTGTTCCTGTGCCAAGCACTGAGAAGATAAACGCGAGTCAGAGACAGCCTACTCACAATGGGGTTCTAGTTTCGTAGGGAAGTTAGATATATAAGTCATTACCTGCACTAATAATTTTATTGTTTTTTTTTTTTGTCTTTTTGAGACAAGGTCTCACTACACAGTTTGGGCTGGCCTTGAGCTCACTTTGTATCCCAGGCTGGTCGCAACTTGCAACGATCCTTCTGCCTCAGCTTTTGAGTGCTGGGTTTACAGGCGTGCGCCACTCACTACACACAGCTCCACTAATTTTAAATTTAAAAAATGTATTAGCAGCACAGCAGTGCCAGGGAGGACATCTCAGAGCTTATGAAGCTGTAATTGTGTTTAAGAAAATACATGAATTTGCAAGTCAATATAGAACAATATACTTTGGGAGGAGAAATAATATATGAAAATTAAAGAGGAATGAAATATCATAGTGTGCCTGGGAAACTGGAAGAGAGGTATTTTTCCAAAGTGCTAGCTCCATGCAAGCTAAGTAGTCGGATAAGGTCCTAGGGATATAAGTGTGCACCAAACTATACAGAGTTGGTCTCCTTTCCATACCACAGGACATGCATTTTCTTTTTTGAAGTAGGCAGTCACTTGAAATTCTCTAGCAAATTCCACTTCCTACAGACACATTTTTTTTTAAAGAAACACACTGCTAACACTATTTACAGCCAACTATAAGGGAGATAGGACTAGACCTAGCTGTGTGGTTATTAAAATTGTCCTTCCAAGAGCCATATCAATTGGAAGAGAAAGAAAAACATGAAGTCAATACATGTTTGATACTGAAATTATAAGAATTTACAAATCTATTGGCTACATCTGGTAAGGAAAGTGAGATAATAGGAATAACTCTTAACTGTTGCTATCAGGACCCATGGAGAACTGTAACTCAATTACTAAGGCAGAATAAAGGAATACGTTGGTTAAGGGTGAGAGAACCACTTCAGTTTTAACACATAGTTTGAAGTATATTGTGATAGCCAGATAACATCATCCAGCAAGTAGTTTGGCATATGTGGTTCTGTTTATCAGAGAGAGGATGAGGTTCAACATCCTGATTTAGAAATCATTAGTAGATACAAGGATTTTAAATGAGTTCATAAAATAGAAGGATTTGTGAGACTGAAGGGAACTCAGACTAGAAACTGAGGACCCATACAAGTATAGAAGCACACAATACATTTTAAGAATTATAATGTGGTTATACTTCCATAACAAACACCATTGTAAAGTGCAGGTAAATAACAACAGCATTTTGAGAAACTATCAGCTCAATTAAAAGACTACTTGAACAGAATGTGTATCTGTGGTAACTTTTAAATAAATTCATATAAATTTTTATAGAGAACAAGCCACCTCATATCATGTTCTCCTTTACACTGCCACAGCCATAACCTCTACTTAATGACTGACAGATCCTTGAGTTCATTGTAGAAGAGTAGATATAAAAGCTAAGAAATATTTCAAAAGTAGGAAACATTCACAAAAAGTGCTACACCTTCTTGTATAGAGAGAGGCAAAATAAATCTGAGTTAAAGAAATGGCAAAGATAATTTACCTATGTTCCTACAATCAACAGCACATCAGTCCTCACACATCTGAAATGTTATCCTTGGAGAAGCTTTGTATTATTAACACTTTTCTCTCTAGACTTGCAAACTCACAGCATGAATAGAGTATTAGAAGTTGTCAATCATAACTTTAAATATAGCTCCAGGCTGTCAGGTCTCCAGTTCCTGTGGGTAGCAACATCCAAACCTACTTAATGGGGCCTTTACTGCTAAAGTTTTTTTCTGGAAACAACGGTGTTATCTCATGATTTACTACAAATACTCTTTTGATACTTTAAATCTCTAAGCACAGTGAAAAGCTAAAACCGCTTAAACAGGTGCAAAAATTATGAACGGCTAAAGTGCAGCCAAACTCCCTACCATGTATCCACGTGTCAGTTCATCTTTTAATTTCTAGAACCCTGAATTTTGGGGGACTGGGTGTTTTGATTTTCTTTTTAACAAATCCTGAACTTTTATCAATATAAAATATTCAGGAAGGACTAGAAAGGAAGAATATTCCTGTATTCCTAGAAAGAAACAGGAAACCAATAATAGAAAATGAAGTCATTATCTAGAGTACAGAGAAAGATGAAACAGATGCTTATTAATTAAGCGTGGGCAGGTGATGTCAACGCAACATGATGTGCTGCCCCAGCCCGCAGGATGCAGACAGTTCTCGGGCAACCAGAGCCTTTACTTGTTATGTGACAGACTCTTAATATGCTAGAAAGGGTGCCAGAAGTAGGGAGAGCTAAGAGTCCCAAACTCTGAACACTACTTGGCTTACCTTTATCTTGCTAAGGAATAATCTGACGTCATATCTAAATTTTATAGATGCTGTAGTTTATTATTTTACTCAACTAGAAATCATATGTCTGAAATGGTATGTATTACGTTTTGGTGGCTAAGCAATGACTACAAGCCAGGCAGTGGTAGTCTGAGCATGCAGACTTTTTAAAAAGTCTGTAATAGAAGCTAGTATTTGTGGAGAAAGTAACAGACTTCAAGATACAGAAGAACCTAGGACAACACAGATCTATGAATCAATGGTTTATGACAAAGCTGTATCACGCTGAAGTTTTGAAAATGAGAAATAAATTTTAAAACACTTCTTGGAAGGCACTGTGATGAGCAGTTCATTCCATTTACAGTTTTAACTTCAGAGTGGTGACATTTGACAGTTAGGCAACATGAAAACAGATCATTAGGGGAATCCAATTAATTCAATTTTTTTCCTTGTGCCCCCGCACTCACATAAAATTGGATTCAGTAACATTGACTGACAGGTGATCCTTAGTTTCTCAAGTTTTGCAGTATTTTTTCCTTTCATGTTGTTATAACTTCCTACCTGACTTTATTACCTGTACTCTGTGATTTTATTTAGATTTAATTTTCAGAAGTACATAAAGCCCTTAGTCTCACTTTTCAATTATTCTACTTAACAAGACAAAAGTTCTTCAGAGATGATGAATGTGCATTGCAAAGTAAACAAAGAAAAACTTTTCCACATCAGTGATCAAAGAAGGCAAATACAAATACTGTCAACAAGTTCATTCTTGTTAAATTAGAGCATTTTATAAGCCAACAGTGATTATGACACTTTTGTTTGAATTAGGACACATAAACACAACTTTCTCAGAAAAAAAATAGCAATCAGTACTTCTAATCAACCAAGTATATAAATGTTTCCTATATCTCCCGTCTATAAATTCATACTAAAAGTTATAAAAGGTGCAAAACATTTATATGTTCAAAAGTTGTGGACAAATTTCTAAAAAATAACTAATTTCTAAATATTAATTGCTAATTTTTTAAAATGCATCACTTATTCAGATAACCTATGTCCTTAAAATTCAGTTGTGGAGAAAACCACACAAGGACCATATACAACTTATTGGGATTCACCAATTGATATTTCAGACAACAACACCCACCAGGCAGTTCCACCTATACCTCTCATGTTTCAAAGCCATGCAGAAGACAGACCAGCAGAAAGTTCTAAAAAAGTGTGGAAAGATAAAAGAGGACATAAAAACTTCATTGAGGTATTTTATTAGTTATCCATAATATAGAAACAGTTACTGACCATTCACAAATTAATACTGATGGTAAAACCTTGTGGAAGATATACTAATCCCTTAGTGGACAAATCAAGTAACAGCTAACTATTGGGCAGTGGAAAAATATATTAAGAAGGACTTTAATATATTTTTCCTACATGTCCACATGTATGAGGAATTGGTGGACATTATTTTGGGAATTTTAATGGAGTTACTCAGATCGTGATAAGGTGGTATTTAGAAACTTTTAAATTTATATGTGATTGTAGTTATCTATGTCAGTAAGCTACTAGCTCTCACCCAAGCTGAGCATTCAAACAGAAGTTTGAAGTTTTCCCAGTTTGCAAGTTCAGAGCCGAATCTGCTTTGTTAGAAAAACCAACCTACGCATGACAGCAAACAGATAAATGACCAGAAATGAACACATAGCAGAATAAATGATAATACATTTGAAAGGCACAGAATGCACTTTTGTAATTACAATATGAATACATTTATCTTTATACTTAATATCGTTTGGAAAAGGAGGAGACCAGTAAAAGTGAAAAATGAAAACAGCTGGTGCCTTGGGGTAACAAATTAATTTCTCTATTTTCTTTCTTTGTATTCTAATGCCATCTGTGGGCAAAAGAAGTTCAGAGTAACAGAAAAAACAGCTTTTGATTAACTGCCTAAGGAGAGCCTCAAAGTCAAAACCCTAAAATTCCAAAACAAAGAAAAATAACACATCTTCAAGGGCAAATGTATCTGAGGACAAATCTATAATAATGAAGAGTTTCATGCATGACTTAGGCTCTACTAGAACTTCCAAGATGATTTTATCAATTTCAAACATTCTAGCTGCCCTGGGAGGTACAGGTCCTGGGTTGGGATCACAGATCAGGCAATGAGGCATCACATGCTCTTGTCGCCATATGTCGCTCAATACATATGCTGAAAACAAACCCCACACAGCTTCAGTCGCTCTTTCTCTGGGAGGAGAAATAATGCAGAATGTACCCAAACTCTTACTAAAGACTCATCAGGTCACATACTGCACATCCTATTGAAAGTTGCAATGAAATTAAAGGTGTAGATGTTGCACAGATAGACTAAACGTGGCTTAGAGGACAATGCCCAGAGGAACGGCCTTTCATATTCTAGTAGCTACCACGTAATATGTGTTTAACATCATCCTCTCAGTGATAACCTCCCATTTTCACAGCTCTGACCCTCAACCTGACCGTAAATCACTGATCAATAGCTCTCTTAGATTAACATAAGTGCAGTTTATTTGCGCAGGTAAACAAACAATAGGCCAGAGGGAAACTGACATCAGGGTATCTCAATTTATCAGTTAGCGGAATGCCAAGTGTAAATATACACAACCAAAAAATAAGAAGAAAATAATGATGAGAAAGGTTAAAGGAACAAGATAGCACCATATGTATATGTATGCTCCATATGATCATGTCAGCATGAAGACAATATTAAATACCAAGTTATACTTATACTATTTCTTCTACCTAGAGTCCTTATATATCCTTCTTAATAAAAATGAATTCCCTTAATTTGAGCACTGCAGAAATTTAACATAATAATTAGATATAGTACATTTATTCACTCTCTGCATTAAAATAAGTATTTGCAACCCCTTTCTCATTCTCTAGGTATTGCTGCCCTTCTCTCCTTTAATCAGGTCACCATTGATATCCTCTGTTCAAAACATTTTACAGTCTTGTTATTGTCAAGAGGCAGACAGTGATTTCACAGTTGAGCTTGCCAGAGAGTCATATGAGCCTTCACCCTCAGGATCAACAAGCCTACTTCTGTAACCTACTCTTCCCTCCCCACAGGGTTTGAGTGATTGAACGTCTGAGATTATTAAGGAACGCCAGCAGATGTGTATGACAGAGCTATTTATCTCAGACAGTTCTCTCAGGAATGCAACGAAGTTATTACAAGAATTCTGCACAAAGTGCAACCAACCTTTCCCTATTAGTTATTCTTTAAAGCATTGTTTGACTTCTAAAAAGATGTAACCAAGAAGGACATGCTAAAGTGATAACACACTTTTGGAACCATAGAGAGTTAAATTCATTATATTATCACAGGTGCTACTTTCCTTTTTTATTTTGTCTTTAACCAAACAAATTATATGAAACTAGGTTGCTGAGTTTCATTCACTAGATGGCACTATCAAAGTATTTCTAAATCCAGGAACTTCCCTAAGATATGTTCTGGTATTTAAAAAAATATGGCACTTAGATTTCTATGTAGCTCAAAAATACATCACATCAAAGTTTTCTCTTGAACATTGACTTTAAAAACATCATTGAAGCAAACAAGATGTCCCAAATTAGCTTTCAGGACTGCAAATCCACAGAGATAAATATGGTATTTCTTAAAGAGTTACTCTTTTCAACTTTTAGCAGCACCTTTTAAAGAATTTCAAATAAAACTTCCATGAGCAAATCTATGTGTGTACATGTTGTCAAGTTAACAATAACTGCAGAGAATGTAGATGGAAAATAACATTACTGATGCTGGTTTTTGTTCCCTAAAGTGTCAAGGTAGATGTGTGTATGGTGGGTGAGAATAGAAAATCATAGAGAGTTAAAGGTAACACTCCTGGGAGTATTTAAGATATTTTTGAGGGGCTGGGGATATAGCTCAGTGGAATAAGCACCTACCTAGCAAGCACAGGGTCCTGAGTTTGATCCCCAGTACCACAAAAAAAAAAAAAAAAGATATTTTTGAGGTCTGAATCAATTATTCTGTGCAAAAAACAGAGATTAGTCTTTACCAATTTTACACTTAGTGTACATGACTTATAAAAACAGAGCAATACTTAATCTGTGTTTCCTTTGTACTAAAATGTTTGTACCTAAAACTTCAAGTGTTGTTGTGGTGTTCTGATGTGATGGTGCAGCACTCTAAAATAATTACAATTATATGACTTGATGGGTATTTTTCAAGCATATTGATTAAAAGTGTATTCATAGTGCTGCAACTAAAAGGTGACAGAGTAAGTAAGTGAGTCAAAACCATGGGATAAAATAGAGTTAAGGACAAGGTATACTGTGAGTGCTGAGAATTATTTGTGACGCGGGAACATCAGGAGATGTTTCAGAGAAATGAGTTTTGTGTACAATTTGTCTGTGTTCCTTCTTGGTCAAAGGTTTCAAGGAATCTCTGTGTCTCCTCCATGTTCTCTTTCTTTGCCTGACAAGGACTTGCACAGTGACTATTTAAAAAATAAAAAAATCAAGAGTTGGGAAATTTTCATTGTGTGACTAAGGAAAGACAATTGTTAATAAAATATCGAGAGATCAAAACATAATATTTTTTGCTATGTCATAAAAGTATTGGAGATTATTTGCTAAATCAGTTTGAATCTCTCTAACAAAATTGATTAATACTGATTTTCTTTATTTCAGAAATAGCAGAAGTTAATTCCCCTTCTTTATACGTTATACTGTTTATACAAGAATTTGTATTATGAGGTAGAGTCACAGGTCACAAAAAATCCACATGCTTTTGTTGTGATTAAAACTCATGCCATTGTGCATAAATTCTCTTTTCATATACCTAATAATTCCTAAATTATCCTCAGTATTATTGTTTTTACTTTGTCATATTTGAATATCTTTGAGATTTGACAGACTTCAGTGTTCATTCCTGTTTTGGTATTTATAGTTTTAGTATATTGCTGGGAAAAAATAATTCCACATAGCTGTTGGATTCCTCTTTTCCTACTTTAATTCTTTAACTCCATCTGTATCAAATGTAAGCTATAAATCTGTATCTTCAGTAACTCTTTTGCATGTGTGAAAGAAATATGTGTTACTTGTTTTTCATTTGAAGAAATTTTAGTGTGTATTTTGTTTTAACTGGTTTTTTTTGTTGTTGTTTTTGTACTGGAAATTAAACCTACGACCTTCAAAAGGAGCTATATCTCTAGCCCTTTACTTCCGGGAGAAGATCGCCATGGATGTTCTCACATTATATAGTGAAGGGCTCTGATCTAATGCCATCTTACAAAGAAATTCTAGTTCAGTTATTTAATCTTGGTATGTCTATAGTAATTTGAGCTTTAGGCCACTAAGTAAAGGGAGAAGTTCTAGATGACATATTTTGTACAGGCAAGTGGAATATTAACATTGCCTCATACAATCAGAAGCTAATTCCATACTCTAATTGTAAAGCATATTCTTGCCCTTTCCCCAAATATTTTCTTACTTCTAACCACTATCTGAACCTTTGTAAAACTCCAGTGTACAACTGCAACAATGGATTTACATATACGTCGTGCATGGGACATAAATGAAAATAAATTTCTAAGACATCATCCATACATGAAAAGCTTTCTACTTTTTCATCTGTTTTCAGACACGCTTCTTTTTTCCACATACTAGTGATTAAACCCAGGATCTTTACAGTAAGATACATCTTCAATCCTTTTTCTGTCTTTGTTTTCCTTATTATTACAAAACAGGTTCTTACTAAGTCACCATGTTGCCCAGGCGGGGCTACAACTTGAGATCTTCCCACCTCAGTATCCCAAAAGTGCTAGAATAATACTTGGGCACCACAGTACCTGGCATTAGAAACATTAATCTGATATTTGTAGATGTCATAAAAGTAAATAAAAATACAATTTGCATTCATTATATCAGAGAATGTCTTAAAATGAGCAAACAAGATTTTTAGAAATATGTATTTTAATAGATTAAAATATTTTGGTTTTTATGTACAACACAAGGGTTATAGAGGAATAGTTTGAGTTGTAATATTAATTGGTATCCTTGTGTTTATTGTATAAATTCATCAGACACAGTAAGTATAGACATTGTTACAGGGGTGTGCCTTATATTACCAGTATAATCATTGCTATTCCTCAGGAGTTAAAGTTTTCAGATGACTAGAAACTTTTTCATGGAGATAATATCAATCTCCTGCATACTTTCAGCTTCAAGTTTTATTTTCCTATAAGGACGCTTAAGTTTTGAAAGTGGTTTTGAGGAAGGTGGGCGCAAGCAGGCAGAAATGACATTCATGGCTCTCATAACCATAAAATTGTTATATATACACATCTTATTTCATATTAGCCTTAAAACAGCACTAAGATGGTTTTTCTCTTCACCAACTATTACAAAGCAGATGAAGAAATCAATGATCACAAAAGGTAATTTTTGAAAAACGTATAGAATCATACATATGCAGATTGAAGATGCAACAAGGGAACAAAGTACTTTAAAGCTGACTATGTGGCTTCACAAAAAAGCAGAAAGTACTTCTAAATATGAAAAAAATGAATCTTAACTTAATGGACGTGTTAAGGAGTGCATTAGGCATTTCAAAGAAAAAGAATAAGAATAGATTCTAAAATATGAAAAGGTGTTCAATCTCACTAGGTGTCAGAGAAGTGTAATTTTAAAACAGGGAAATACATTTTAATTGTACTAGGCTGAGTAGTTTTGCCAAGTCTGACAACATTAATTTAGGAATGCAGAACAATAAGTGACCCTCACGCATGCTAGTGAGAATGAAAACCAGCAAAATGGCATTTTAAATAAAGGGACTAGCAGTACAAAGGAAAATCAGTTATGATTATACTTTCATTAACCCTGAAATTTGCATTAATAATGCTTTCCCTTTTCCTTGCAAAGGTTTTTCTCAGTCTCATTGGTATTAATAATTGGGTCAGAAAATTACTGGTTATGAGGGAATTTCCTGTTCCATGAAGGGTGTATAACAATATTCCTAGACTCTGTCATAGTTTTAATTGTTTGTATTTTTCTACACTATTCATTTTTTCTTCAGATGTTTCTTAATTTCATACATGTTGATATGTGTAGTATTATAGATGTGAGATTCTGCTTCATTAAGATTTCTAGCATGGATAGTTTCTAGTATTGGCTAAAAACAACTATCTGAGCATTCATCATTATATGTGTATTGATATACATAAACAAATTTTCCCTGAAAAGTGTACTCCTGTGTTTAATTCCTGATATATTGTGTTTAGCTCTGTTGCAAATAACAGAATGACATAAAATGATGAAGACACTAAGAGGAAAGCATATGGTTTTGTTTTTCTTTAAATCCACAACTGTAATACATGCTTGTGATATTTATTCTAGCATGCAGTACACTCTGGTCACAGTAGAGGCCCCTTCCATTTTTTCTGATAACACTAGTAGTATAATGTGCAGGTTTACTCTGATTTTGGTTTATTAGTTCTTGAATCCTGGTTAGCAGTGATGTGGTGTGCAAACGTGATGCTTCTGTTTTACCATTTTACTATCAAAACACTGAAATGAACTTATTCATTAGAATGGAAGTGTTTGATTGATTCAATTTATGTCTCCAGAGGGGTATTTATTGCAGTGGTAGATTTTTATTCCTTCCTCCACTGGATCAAAAAATGAAAATCCACAGATAAATTCCATGTATAGTTGTTTCTTCTTGATTGCGAATGGCCAGGCATTTGTAATCTTACTATTAACTACTGCAATATAGTGTAGATGTTTCCAGAATTGTCAATTAGGTTTGTGAATGGACGTGTAGGTGATTTTTTATTCAGTACTTCTATCAGGTACTCAAGTGGCATCAAGGAAGTTTTATTACTGAAATTGGCTTTCCAATACATTTTTTGTGTTATCCAAAATGTTAATGTAACTTGTACTTGCTTCTGAAAATTTTTAAATGGTTTGAACTTAAATTATACTCAGATATTTGCATGACTGGTGGGAGCATTGTATTTTACTGTCTTTCCAGATCAACACACACTGCCAAGATTAGCCTTAAAGAAAATCAGAAACCAACACAGGTCATGCTCTAATCCTTAAAACAGGGTAGTAAGTAATTCATGTTTGCATGACAGAGGGCCTGGAGCAGTGGGGTCAACAGAACCCAGGGTAGTTCTGCTATGCTACTCTTAGTATGGCGGAGAGGCAAAGTGATCACGGCCCTTTTCCACTTACCCATAAAGTAAGTTCAAAATACCTCTCAAAATAATCACAGTGATATATGTGCAGCCACGTTTATACCAGAGCAATTTGTAATAGCTAAATCATGGAAGCAACACAAATGCCCATCAACTGAGGGATGGATAAACAAATTGCGCTATTTTTGCATAATGGAATATTACTCAGCTATAAAGAAAGATAAACTCAAGGCTTTTATAAGTAAACGGATGCAACCGGAGACCACACTCTTAAGTAAAATAAGTCAGACTCATATGTATAAATACCTTATTGTCTCACTAGTGTAAGAACTTGAAAGAATGAATAAAATCTAAAAGGTACAATATATATTGTGAAAGGGAAAGAAACTGTTCACAAGGAAAGAGTAACTGGGATGAAGGAAAAGAGAAAAGAAGAAAGAAAGGAAAAATACACACACACACATACATACAATGGCTAAGATAGTTGTAGTGGTGATTTCTATCACTTTATTCAAAGAAGGAATTAATATTTAATTGTTTGATCAATTTTACATGCCTATATTTGTTTATCTGAGTGACCAATTTGATAATATCAACATGCACTGAAACAACAATTGTTAATTTCCTATAACCTTTTCCAAAATTCTGTATTGCTTGTATTTTTGGTGTTATTCTGTAGATGTACATGTGTTTGTTAATATGTTTTAGCTGCAGGAAGCCACCACCAATTTATTTTACTTGGTGCTTGAGATATGCACAATTGCCTTCTCTGATCATGAAGAAGAATGGCAGTGCCATTCAAGATGAAACTATACAGCCTCCTATCAAATCAAGCCAAGTCTTCGTGGTGGCTGTAGGTAGGTTTTTATACCACATTTATCATACAGACCTATCACAATCCCAGATCAATTAACCAACATAAACTCCATTGACAGGGATGTAAAGGAAATGATAACTTTAAAAAGATTGTGATTGAGAAAGTGCAGCAACTTAGGGAGTTTTCAACAGGCTTCATTGACCCTGGGCACATCGTATAGCAGAAACCTTTTTTTAGTAGGAAGTGTTTGAAAAGCTGAGAATTTCCATAAAATGCAAAAATGCAAAGTGCACTGATATGACTGACCAACACACAGATCCTGGGGTAGCTTCCTGTTTTAATTTTTTCTTAATATAACATATATGCAGTGAGGGCTGGGGATATAGCTCAGTGGAATAAGCGCTTGCCTAGCAAGTGCAGGGTCCTGAGTTCGATCCCCAGTACCGCAAAAAAAAAAAAAAAAAAAAAAAAAAAAAAAAAAAAAA
>PVLD010021498.1:0-31311 GCA_004027595.1 Dinomys branickii
TTTTTTTTTTTTTTTTCTGTTGTTGAGAGGATCAACTGTCTGACTAAATTTGCACGTCTGTATATGGGTCCATACATCTACAATTCGAAGATATCAATGGATAAAGCAACAACTACTGTTGAGACCATATCACCTTGTCTATAGATTAGTTGTGATTGTACTATTTTCTATGATAATGGGTGTCTGTTTGTCAATATGTTTTTGTACTTTTATGTTTCTAAAAAAAAAAAAAAAATTAAAAAAAAAAAAAAAAAAAGGCCACATGCTAGCAGAGTGGACTGGAAGCCAGGTATAGACAGTCCAATTCCAGAACTCACTTTTTCTCAAGAGCTGTGTACTTCCACCTGTCAAATATTTGCTTAATTTGAAGTTAACATTTCAAGATTCAACTCATGAAATTTCTTGTACTTAGGGAACCGCCATAGTCTCAGTTGAAACTAATATCTTTATTGATGTCTCTTCCCTGTTTGTGCTCTTGGTACCTCCCTTCCTTCAATTTTGGTAATTGGTTTATCAGCCTATTTTCTCTTCTGGACTAGAAGTCTCCTTAGGACAATGCAATGGGAAGCAGGAATACTGAAAGGATACCCAGGATTTGGAGGCAGATTTATTTATGTCACTGGACACTGATCGGGATCATTCCCAGAATATCAGGCCCTGATTTCTGGTGGTCTAGGGCTTATATGGGATAAGCAAGCAGGAAGTACAGAGGCAGAATGGTTTGTCTGGGGATTGGTTTATACACTGTGCATCACAGTGACCAGCCATTTCCTTTCCTTTCTTTTCTTTTCTTTTCTTTTCTTTTCTTTTCTTTTCTTTTCTTTTCTTTTCTTTTCTTTTCTTTTCTCTTCTCTTTTCTTGTCTTTTCTCTTCTCTTCTCTTCTCTTTTCTTTTTTTCTTTCCTTTTTTTGAGTGTCAGGAATTGAACTCAGGACATTGCACTTGCCAGGTGGGTGCCATGCCACTGAGCTGTATCCCCAGCCCCATCTCTAAGAGACAGGAGCAGCTGGAACTGGAACAAGGACTACTGCCTGGGCAACTAACAAACTGTCTGGGGAGGGGGCATTTTCTGCTACAATAAGGGTTGTATTTTCTGCTTTAAATCTCTTTTCTTGTCTTTTTTTTTTTTTGAGACAGGGTCTCACTATGTAGTTCAGACTGGGCCTGAACTTTCTGTGTAGCCCAGGCTGGCCTCAAACTCACAGCAATCATCTTGCCTCAACCTCCCCAGTGTTGGGATCACAGGCATGCGCAGCCACGCCTGTGTTTTCTGGTTACACCCCTAACACTTAGCACAAAGGCCATACCTAGTAAGTTCTAAATTAATATTTGCTGAGTGAATTAGTGTGTTTTATTTCCCTTCTTAGCTATGCATGAAGGAAAAAAACTAGACGCTATTACCTTACCTGTCTCATCTGCAGTTGGTGACTGTATTTGAATACTGACCCATGAGGATCTGGCTTGATCAAGAAAACAGGGTGTTTCCGAGAAAGTTATCTGCCCTCCCTGCCATACCTTGACTCACTCTCTTATCAGTATAATCAGGAAAGACTAAGTAAGAGGTTACATACTGTGATGCTTAAAAAAAATTACTGTTGTTAGGTATCATGTAACACTAGCTGTCATCTAGCACCCACTTAGGGCGGAGGGAGAAAACAAAACAAAATAAAACAAAACAAGCGAACAAAAAACCCCAAGGCATAGGTCTTCTCTGGGTGCTCAGAGCAAGGACCTATTTGCAAAGTGGGGTCATAAAGTCTCCAAGTCTCTGGCACAGAGAGAGCTAAGAAACACTGTTTGGGTGAAGCTGTATGTTCTGGACCAGAGCCCCAGCCAGCAAGGTAGGTGAGTGTTGGTGCGTGCTCCTCCCTCCCCGTTGCCCTGCAAGACTGTTGGGAAGAGAAAGCACGTTTGCATTCACTTTTGCGTCCTCTGCACCGTGCATGAAGCTTAGCAAGTTGTAGATTCTCAGTAAATCAGGAAAAACAAATGCCCTTAAAATTATGAGGTGCCCCAGTCTTTTGAATTTGTAGACTTCTGGAGTAGATAAACCCTTTATTATCACACATCTCCATTTCTTAGCACATAAAATGGGACCAATATTACATCTTGTGGTTTAAAAAAAGGAGAAAGTAACTGTTTAGCTCCTTTGGAGACTGATTGGGTTCATTTGATTCACAGTTTAATTATTAAAAACTAAAAGACTAGGCATTTTTCTGTTTTTGGCAGTACTGGGTATCGAACTCAGGACCCTGTGCTTGCTAGGCAGGCGCTTATTCCACTGAGCTATATCCCCAGCCCCCACTAGGCATTTTTCTAACCAGCTAGTTTGGCCAATGGTAGGAAAAAATGTGATTCTTTAGAATATCATTTGCAGCTCAAATGTTTTGAGGTCCTTTGAGAATCTTCCTTACCCTCTCTAGGTCTTTGTGTTTTTCTGTGTACCCTGGTTGATGCTTTTACTAGACACTCAGTGTAGGAAAGACTCTGAGCTGCGTGAACAGGGTAACAGGAACGTGGGTCTGACTCTGAATTCCACACTAACCCTAGGGCGATCTGCCGCAGGTCATCTAACCTCGGAGGGACCGCATTTCATCAGCCGTAAAGCGAGAGGGCTGGGTTAGACGACCCTTCACCACTCTGCCGCCTCTCACGATCTAGCCATCGCTCACCCAGTTCACTTCCTCTTAGCGGGGAGACTCAGCAGTGTACCCAGGACGTCTAACGAGAAGCAACCCTTTGGGATGAAAGTGTATATACCAGATTCCATTTTGACCTTGTTCTTTGCCCCTCGAGGCTGACCACTAAGGGCCGCACTGTCAGGCTCCTTGCCCTCAGCATGATGGGAGAGTAAGCCCCGGGGGAGCAAGTGGAGAACGGGGAGGAGGGCAGAGGGAGAAGTCAAGGCCTCTCCCCTCCAGGCCTATTATCCCCGGGCCTGCGTGTGTCCAGGACTGTACTTCCCAGGCCCTGAGCTACAGCTGCAGGCCTGGAAAATGCTCCAGTGCTTGTCTGTTCCTCTGGGGGATACAGAGGCTTCCTGCCGGGGCTACCCGGTGGTCCCTTCCGTGGCTTGTTGGGCTGCTCTCACCCTGAGCTCATCTTTATGATGAAGATGACATGTCTTATGTTTCCTTCGCTGCTTCCCCTTTGGGAAAGATGTAGGATACGTGTACACATGAAGTGAAAGCTGGGTCCATGAATCTTGCCAGCTTGAATCCTTAAAGCCAACTTAGATATTTAACAAACACATTTATTAAATACTTCCACATACGCAGATCTGCACAGGGATCTGACAGAAGTCTACACTTTTGAAGTCCTTGAAACAGCTCTCTCTGTGCCAGAGACTTGGAGACTCTATGACCCCACGTTGCAAATAGGTCCTTGCTCTGAGCACCCAGAGAAGACCTACGCCTTGGGGTTTTTTGTTCACTTGTTTTGTTTTATTTTGTTTTGTTTTCTCCCTCCGCCCTAAGTGGGTACTAGATGATGGCTAGCGTTACATGATACCTAACAACAGTAATTTTTTTTAAGCATCACAGTATGTAACCTCTTACTTAGTCTTGATAATTATGTCACAGCATAGACAGACAATTTTGACTGATGTTTTAATTTTCTTGAATATTGCAATAAAAAAGCTTCCTGGACTCATTAGTAAGTCCTGGGCAGGTTGTGGCTGCAGACAGCTCTATTTGTGAAAAGGTATATTAGTGGATTTACACCAAGTCTAATTTCCTTTTCTTCCTTGGAAAGTAGAACTTACATTTTCTAACAAAACAAATGTCCACAGCACGTACTAGAGGACTGAGCAGGCCCAGTGCTGTTGACCAGGTAAACAATGGCTTCATTCAAAACGAGAGTCTTGCTCTGTCAGTGGCAGATTTTCTTCAGAGAAGTTATGTGGAGCTCATCCCGGCTGCACTCTCTGTTCCACGGAAAAATTGTAAAGATAAATGGCTCCGAAGGAAGAGTTTGAAGACGCCTATTGCCTTAGCACACTGAGATCTCTTCTGGAGTCAGAATAAAAGCGGAACTCACGGTCAGGTCTTTAAAAGAGTAAGAGATATCAAATGGTTTTGTTGATACTATAAGATCCAAATAACTCTTAAAAACTGGACACAAATTCACAGGAGAAATAGATGAGGAAGACAAGAATTCCTAAGTAAAACGCCAAACAAGACGAAAGGTACGAGGATGTAAAGTGATGTAGCCCACTCGGGGTTGGCAGTGAAATGGCCCCACACTGGACGCCAAAGTAGAGCGGCAGCTGGAGACCACACAGGCCCTGAGTGTGCTGCGCTAGGGACTGCATCCTCCACCCTCCACACCGGGAGTTAGGTACTGCTATAAATTAAACCTCCAGAAAGATACAGCCGCACCCCTGATCACTATGGATAGATGCTGTTTGGAAATAAGGTTTGGCAGGTATGATCAGTTAAGCTGAAGCTACTGGAGTAGATCCTAGTCCGACGATTACGGACGTCCTTATAAGGAAAACGCCATGCGGAGACAAGCACGGAGACTGGACTGAGGGCTGCAGATGCCAACTCAGGAAGTCCAGGACTGACGGCCACCGCAGGAGTTAGAAGGAGGCCCGGAAGGATGCTGCTGAGCACCCCAAAGCAGACGTGGCCCTGCTGAGGTTGTGATTTCAGGCTGGCAGCCTCCAGAACTGCCGGGGAAAAAGTATTCTACTTTTTTGGTCTGCCTTTTTATTTTGCAGCCCTGGAGACTGAACTCAGGGCCTTCCCCCATTTTTAAAATTTTTGAAATTTTGAGGCCAAGTCTCATTCAGTCATGGTGTAGCTCAAGCTGCACTCAAACTCGCCACCCCCGCCTGGGCTTTCGGAGCGCTGGTGTTACGGGGGCGCCAGCCCACTGTTTCAGGTCGCCAAGTCCAAGTGCTTTGTGATCAGTAGTTATGAGGATCATCGTGGAAGTGGGGGAAGTGGACCGCGTAAAAGCACAGGGAGTCGAGGCAGCTGCGGCCAACTAAGGTTTCCGTGCTCACCTTTGGGTCTCATTCGGTGAAACCGTGATCTCCCGTAAGGAGAAGGTGGTCTGTCGCCCAGGCTGGACTTCAAAGCGTCCCAGAATGTGACTCCTGCTGGGAGTGGGAAGGACTCCTACTCGCTCAGCTTCAGGGCTTAAAGCTGGAACGTCGCTGCGGGGGAGGAATGGGGAGGAATGGGGAGGGTGGACTGGGCCAGCACGGAAGGAGCCTCTGTGCCGGCCAGGGGGGAGCTGAGGAAGGGGAAGCACTGAAAGGAAATGGACACAGAAGGCGCAGTACAGGACCGCCAGCACTCGGGCTGCAGGATGAGGAGGCGGAGGAGTGGAACTGGGCGTGGACCCCGGGTCGGTGGAAACGTGAGCGGAGGAGCTGTTGTTGTAATTGTGGGGAATGACCCACTTCAAAACTCTGTATCTGAAAATGGCAGGGACACATTGTCATGGTCCAGAGGCTGCAGGTCGGCTCTGGCTGGCCCATCTGGGCTGGCCTTGGCCAGTTAGTTCTGTTTCTGGCAAGGGCAACCGGAGTGGCTCTTGGAAAGTCCTTGGCTTGGGTGAAATAGTGCCGCTTCTTGCGTCACGCCTGCTGCTCAAGCTAACAAGCTACACATGCCATGTCCTTCCAGCAGCAATGACAGGGATATGGGTAGTCATGGAAAAGAAGACGCTTCTACTGACGGGTGTAGAACATGCACTGTCACACCACCCACTGCTATTGACCAAGGCAGACAGCACGACTATCCATACCCCAAGGTCCAGGGGGCAGGAAGATGCACTCTTCCCAGAGGAGACAGTGATGTGCATGCAGGGCAAGTGAAGATCTGGGGTCACTACTGCAATTTACAAGACTGTTCGTTCTGATCACCGCTACTACCATCCTCCCTGATGCCACAGCTGCTCACTGATGTCCGTCAACAGCCCCACAGAACCCCGATATCAGGCTCAAAATGCAAGATCTCATTATCAGCATCAATATCAGGTCCATATATGGCTCTTCTTAATTCAGAGCACTAGGAGCTGAGAGAACTGTGCCCAAACCGCAGCGGTGAAAATAGGGATAAGATCACCACCACACACTCCTGAGAAAAGGTACGGAAAGGACGGCCCTCAGCACAGCTCCGCAGGAATTTCACTCAAAATCTCACCCCGCAGAAGATGCAGGGCCTCCTACCACTGAGAAATCCTTGACTCGACCCACGCTTTGTTCCTTGAGAATGACTTTTTCATCCTTTAGTATTCTGGCTCCCTACTCTAAGATACCTTTCCATTCCCATCACCTTTCGTGACCATTTCTGAAGGTAAGTGTGATAGCGTGCCTGTCTTTGTGACTGAGCGGCTTTTCAAAACTCAATTTGGATAAGCCTTAGCGTTGTTTAATGCAGGTTAGACGTTCTTTCTTGTAGATCATTGTACCTACACAGTTAAAAGCAACCATTTCATATTTCCTAATACTTCAAGAAGCTAACTTGCCCAAGTTCATAGTTCACTAGGTACTTGGTCTACCTGCCAGGTATACATAGGTAGCAGTCTTACCACCTTCTTTACCACTGCATATAATAGGTCACTGCCGTGAAATGTAGCCACTTTTAACACTGTTAGTGCCATTATTTTAGCCTCTATAACAGTTTGTGCATCTATTAATGCACAATATTGTCCTAAGCCCAATATTACATATGTTAAAATGTTCTTATGGGAACTCCTTTCTCCCAGTCTGATTTTCTGCTTTTGCTAGAAAATGGCACTCCAAACTCTATGGCTTAGGACAACACTCATGAATCTGTGTGGACCTGAAGATTAGCTGGCACCCAGCTGGCCTGGTGGTTGCGGGCTGGACCCATGAGACCATGAAGTCTATAGAGGTGCGTGGTGCCTGCTGCCCCCCATGATTCATGACAAGGAGGAAAAGCAGACTCTGCTGGGAAGGGGGAGAGGGTAGTTTTGGGTACACTGCTGTTGGGGTGCTGGTGATCCTCCAATGGCTCAGCCATGGACCAGAGCCCAGAAGAATGGTGCTGGCTAGAAGGAGGGAGAGCAATGGGGTACCCTACTGGAAAGGAGGCTGAGGACATGGTTGGGCTGGCCGGCCCCGACATCACATAGAGCAACAAGAGGATACGATGAGAACTTAAGGTGTGCCAGCACTTAAGAGGCATGGAAAGGAAGACAAACTCATAAAAAGAGAGATTAAGAAGAAAAGGGCTACAGCAGAGAATGGCATCCTAGAGGCCAAGGGAGAAGAGTCTTGTTCTTGTGGGACTGAGTGACGCTGTTAAACTGCAGAGAGATCAAGAAGTAAGAAAGCGGCCCCCCAGATGCAGTAATCAAGAGGTCAGCAGTAGAGAGAGCGAATAATTTATCTTCCAGCTAGGACACATTTGCGCAAGCAGAGGTGCTATTAATAATTACAGCAGAGCAGCACGTGCTCTCGGGCAAACAAAGGCATATGCCCCATTTGGGTCGGGGATCTTTGCTAGACTGTTTCTCTGGGATGGGGCAGACGCTTACATTCAGTGGGCAGAAAAGTGATACGGAACAAGCAAAGACTGAGAGAGCAAGAACTGATTTCTTTTCTAGGCATTTGCTTGAAAAGAAAGAAAAGGGAAGAGAGGACAGTGATGAAGCCACAGGCTTTTCTAGGTGTTTGAAGTTTCTCTGATAACAGAGGAGGCCTCACACAGGCTCTCAAGATTGTACACCCAGATTACCTGTCTGTGGATTTTTTTCTCGTCCTTTTTCTCCTTCTTACGTCTCCTCTTTATTCTTTTATTCTTATTCTGTCTTCTTTGGTTGTTTAGGAGCAAAAGCAGGGCCTCTCACTTTCTAGGCAGCTGCTCTACTGTCTGGGAGATTTTTTAAAGAGGGCAAAAGGTACAGCTGCCTCACAGTTTTTAACAACGAAGAAGGTAAGCCTATTGCTATCAGAATATATTAGGAGATATTAGACAGTGAAAATACATAGGCTCAGCTCAGTTTAGAATATTTGTCAGCAGAAACAAAGCCTTATTTGTGTACGTAGCTTTAAAATATTCTGCTGTTGGAGGGCCTCAGGGGTATGGTAGCAAAAGCATCATGAAAACCCCAAGATCCATTAACGTGCCATAATCTAAGTTCCAGAGTGCATGGAAAGCGCTACAGTACTTCAGAGCAGGGTGCGTAGCTGCGGGTTGCATACTGACCCTTCATGCTCTGCCCCTGTAACTTCCCCTCCAAGCCACCTCCCTCCCCAAGTCACCCCCACACCCAATCTCCTGTTAAAAATTTTCTAAAACCAGGCGATGGCACAGGTCCCAGTGTAACAAACCTCCTTTGTTAGCGGCGTCAGTTGGCTTGGGAGTTCCTGTGGGCAGGCCTGGAGAATAATTTCGCGATAATCTAGGTCTCGTTTCTCCTTCCCATCCATGCCAGAGGGTGGGCGAGGCAGCGCCATTGATTTCAGGAGCCAGTGCCGGGCTTTATCTGTGCGGTCGTGGTGTTTCTTTTATTCGGCAGCCTGTGGGGGAAACACAAAATCCAGGCTCACAGGCATCACCGTGAATGATTCTGAGAGCTTTATTTGATCTCAAACCCTATCAGTGTTTTTAGGCACATTTTGGTCTCTCTCTCTCTCTTTTTTTACAACCCTTTCAGTTCACTAGCCGCTTAGAGAATAGCAGTGCATTTTGGCGGAATGTGAGAAGCGAAATTACATTTGAAAAAGAATCTTTTCTCTCAGTACGTGAAAGATAACTGGCGAAACAACGGGTCACAGTGAAACCACTCCACCCCTAACAGAGCCCCAGCGATGGGAGCCAACTTACATAAACATGGCTTAATGTTGTCGAAATTTTAGCACTGTCTAGAAATGCAAAAGATGGGGCTTTAAAGGCAAGTACTGTGCACGGAACCCGAGTCACGCCTTCACATTACGGTGCACGCGTGCTCATGTTCTCAGCCTGTTTTTGCATGAGAAGCAGAATGCGACTCCAAGCTTGGAGCTGTCTACATGAGCTCAAACTTGCTGACTTCTAGTCAGAGCTGACTCCTGAGTCCTGGCTCCCTCCTGTTAGCTGTGTCGCACTTGGTAAACTAACTAACCTTTCTGTGTTTCATTCTTTCTTACGTCTAAATAGGGAGAAATCAAAAGGACTGTCCCACTGACCTTCATAAATGTTAAATGAAGTTTTGCGTATACTACGCCTGGTACAAGAGCTATTCTAATAGCCCTTCCAGTGCAAAAGCTCAGTGGATGTCAATTGCTGTGTTATTTCTCTTGTCTTGGATCCTCCCTGAGCAGCCCTGGACACGACCTCAAGAAGACCCCGGAAAAGGTCAGGATTTGGGAAAAACTGCTGCGATCTCCAGACCTCAGGACTGAACCATGGCGTGTGTGCTCCGTACACTCTGCATATCGATGTCCAAGTTCAGCGCGCCTCTGGCGCTAGCAAGGACCAAGGAGGCTGAGCTCAGAGAGGACTTCTAGCTCCCTGAGCCTGACCAGGTCACCCCGAGAGGCATCAGGATCGGGCCGTCACACGCTTCTCCCTTGCGACCTCCAGTCACTGGCCGGGCTCTCCATCCAGAGCCTTGAACCTGCATCCCCACAAGAGACCCCTCCATTGGTGGGGAACTGCCTCAATTCACCACAAAGCAGGCCGTTTTGTCAATGATGAGGAGGGGTGCAGGGCCATATGATGGCTAAACAATACAGAAGTGTGAGCCAGCACGGACCAATATTGCCAGGTTTTATGCAGCTTTTTAAAAAAATTGTTCCTGTGAGATGCTTTTTTATTTTTATTTTGTTATTTTTGTCTTTTTGAGACAGGGTCTCACTATATAGTTCAGGCTGGCCTTGAGGTCACTTTGTAGTCCAGACTGGCTTTGAACTTGCAACGATCCTCCTGCCTCAGCCTCCTGAGTGCTGGGATTATAGGCGTGCACCACCACACCCAGTTGAGATGCTTTTTTAAAGACAATAAAAAGTCAGCCTCAAATAACTCCATTATGACTTTGAGGCTATGTTGCAGAGCTGTGTGGATTGTAAAGGAAGAATCTTAAGTGCTTAATTGTTTAAATCTAAGTTCTTACAGTTGAAGGGAGGTGATTGTGGACAGAGAAATTCTTATGCAGCAAGCACACTGCCCTTAGATTAACCCTAGAAAGAGAACAGTGCAGGTGCTAGAAGTTCTTCTGTCCCTGAGCAGGTTTTATGGGGCTGACAATGGTCCTTTAAAAAATATGAATTTATATGTACTTTATAGAAACAGTTTATATAATTTAGGAGATCCTAAAAGTTTCAGAAGTGTCTATGCTTCTTTACCAAGAAATTACAGTTCTGGGGTGCTTTCCTACAGTAAGTATTTACTTACTGACTACCTACTATGTGTCTAAAATTGTTATGGCCATTTAAAAAATTTTAATATAATACAAATAGATATTAATAAAAGAAATGTAAAAAACACTTTTCTTACATCAATGAAAAATAAACTTTCATAACAAAATAATTAGAAAATAATGATAGCTAATACTCTGTACACCATAATCTCAAAAGAATGGTCAAAATGTTACTTGGAGTTCAAGTCATAGACAAAAATTTGAAATACTTCAAAGTAGAGTAACATTCATGATTGTCACCAGAGATTTCATTTTAGCAATGGATGTGGGCAGTGTAATGAACATAATGACTATATGAGCTAAACAGAATATTAAGAGTTTAAGGCTATGGGGGAAGGTGGAGCAGGCAGAAGACAATCAGGAATGGGAACACCAGCAAGAAATGTACTATAGCATAAATGAGGATCCATTGCAACATTTTTAATGGCTGCATAATATTCCATTATTTGGAAACATTGTAATTTGTTAACCAATTTAATTTAATATAATTTTCTATTATGCACGAAGCAGCAATAAATATCCTTACATGTCTTTCTAGCTTTCTGCCTATTTATTGATCTTCTTAAATTTTTGGAAGTTAAATTATTAAATTAAATGCTGTCCACTGGTTTAAGTCTTACTTTACAGACAGTCTGAACCAATTTAAATTTTCTAGCACTTACTGTTTTTGCTCTTGCTTCACAGCATCATGAAGAAATTGTATCAGCTAAATGTTCCGGATACATTGTATGGCATCAAGTAAAAAAGAAAAGCAGCATTTCAACATGACTCCCTAGATTGTATGTACACTTGACTAAATATTTAATACATTCTACACCTGTTGAGGTGATCATGTGGTTCTTGTCTCTGGCTCTGTTGATAGGGTGTATTACATTTGTTGCTCTGCTTATGTTGAGCCGTCCCTGCCTTGCTGGGGTAAATCCCACTTGGTCATGGTGCATAATCCTCTTGATGATTTGTTGCATTCTGTTTGCTAGTATTTTATTGTGGACTTTTGCATTTATGTCCATTAGAGAGATTGGCCTTTAGTTCTCTTTTTTTGGTTGGGTCTTTCTTTGGTTTTGGTATCGGTAATACTTGCCTCCAGGAATGAGTTGTTGAGAACTGCTTCCCTTTCAATTTCATTAAAGAGTTTCAGGAATTAAATCTCCAAATTTCTTGTAGAATTCAGCTGTGAATCCATCAGGACCTGGGGTTTTCTTTATTGGTAAGTTTTTAATTACATTTCCAATTTCATTAACTATACTGGGTTATTAATAATTTTTATATCTTCTTGATTCAGCTGATTCAGATGCTTCTAGGAACCTGTTCATATCTCCTGTGTTTTCCATCCTGGGAAGTAAAGATTTTTGAAGTAGATATTATCTTCTGAATTTCCACAGACTCTGTAGCAATTTCACTCTTTTCATTTCTTATTGTATGAATCTGAGTTTTTTCTTTCCTTTTTTTCATAAGATTGTCCAGGAGTTCATCAATTTTATTTATTCTTTCAAAGAACCAACTCTTTGGTTCATTAATCCTTTGTACTGCTCTCTTAATTCAGTTGCAGTAATTTCTTCTCTGATCTTTATAATTTCCTCCCTTCTTTGGGCTTGACTTGTTCTTCTTTTACTAGAAGCTTGAGGTACAGCATTAGGTTGTTTATTTGTGGACATCTTAGATGAATACACACTTCTCAGATGAAGAAATACAAATGGAAAATAAATATATGAAAAAAGATTCAACATCATCGGTCACTCAAGAAATGCAAATTAAAGCAATACTGAGATTCCATCTCACTCCCAAAAGAATGGCTGTCATCAAAAAATCAACCAATAACCAGTGCTGGCAAGGCTGTGGGGGAAAATGGAATCCATCTCCACTGACGGTGGGAGTGTAGACCGGCACAACCACTGTGGAAATCAGCGTGGAGATTCCTCACAAAACTAGGATTAGAGGTCCCATTGGACCCAGCTCTTCCCCTGGTGGGTGTTTTTCCAGAAGAGCCGCAAACATCATCCCACAGTGACATATGTGCACCCAAGTTCATAGTACACAACTTGTCATAGCTGAACCTCGGAAACAGCCCAAATGCTCATCAACTGAGGAATGGATAAAAAAGACACTGTATTTTTATAGTGGAGTGGTGGAGCACTACTCAGCAATAAAGAAAGGTAAGCTCAAGGCTTTTATAGGTGAGTGGATGCAACTAGAGACTGTGCTCGGAAGTGAAATAAACCGGATTCTCCTGTGTAAACATCTCGTTGTCTCCCTAGTGTAAGAAGCTGAAAGAGTGAATAAGACCCAAAGGTACAATAGATACTGTGAAAAAATAAATATTTAACACATTGACATTGAACTGTTTTCTCACTTTGATGTGATACTGAGTGATTTTTGCATCCTTCTCTATGCTTTTCTGTATTTTGTAGGTTTTTTAAAATACTCAACATGAATTTCGTCTAATATGTTTGGTTAATACTGACAATAAGGTGTGCTGGCTTGGTTCAGTAAACAGTATTGGGATGCTTTGTTGATGTTTATCACAGGCAAGTGCTATGTCTTCATTTTCACATTCTCCTTCTGAGTTGGTGACAGCGTCTTACACCATCAGCTAACAACTCTCCAGCTCCGAACCGCTGGAGCTCTGGCTGCTGCGCAGGGCTGAGCAGTGTAAGGGCCGTTCCCCTTTCTGCTATGTGGCTTGGTTCTTCCAAGTCACAAATGAGTTTTGCCAAAAGACCAGGCTTAATTCAGTTTGGTTTTTTGATACAAAGTGTCACTCAGTGGTCCAGACAGTCCTCAGACTTGCAATCCTCTTGCCTTGGCCTCCTGCATAACTAGAATTTGGGGTCTGGGCACTGGAAGCAGTTTCAGGCTTGAGTCAACCTCACATACGTGTCTTTGCTGTACGAGTGAGGTCCTGCTGTTGACCCCCCACCCGGAGTTCCCCAGAGAAACGGTTCATCTCTTCACCTGAAGACTTTCTTTCCGGGGCTCAAGTCCAGTAAAAACGGCCAAGTCAGGGATTTATTTCCCTATGCAACAGACATTTACAGGCAGATTGTTCTCAGTGCTGGGGATTCAGAAAACAGCACGGCAGACGCAAACAGCCCCGCCCTCACGGGGCAGCTCACTGTTTGGCAGGTCCCGCTTGCCCTGTGTGAGAGGGGAAAATGAAGCAAGCAAGGGCAGAGAGCAGCTCAGGGAGCAGACTCAGAGGTCTGGGGTGCAGGGCCTGGCAAGCGAGGCGGTCTGGGGGTGAGCCGGCTCCGTGGGACCTGCTGCCGCGACCTTAGGTTTCCGCATCTGGGGAAGGAGCGGATGGCCTGGCTCCTGCTCAGGCAGACTGGGTGTCTTCCCCATAGACACCCAGGAGCTGGGGAGAGGGATGGGTGATCAGCAAATGGGAGATCGTGGCAGTGTGGCCAAACCTGGGGACGGAAGCTCGGCGGAGCTGGGGAGAGAATCTCCCCAGAAGCCAGGACAAAGCAGCTTCACTAGCTGAGGGGTTGCCTCGCCTCAGGCTCTGCTTTGCAGTGCTCTGGCTGTGTGTCAGCGGCGGGGGACTCTCCCCAAACACACAGCTGCGTCTTCTATGCGTTCAGGAAATGTAGGAGGTAAGGATTTTGTTATTTATGGGCAATATTGAGCCCTTGAAACCACCACTTGTTGGCAATATTTTTTTTCAAACACAGAAAACAAGGAATATTTCCAAGTGACAGCACATGGTATGTGCAAAGAACACAGGCTCATAGAAACAGACCCTTCCCAGTAAGAGCCCTTCTTCTTTACGGGTCATTTACAGATCTAATTACCATACAAGTCAAGTCTTCCCACTCCTAAGTGCGGGCTTCTGCAGCACGTACAGCTTGCCTTCCTCGTGCTTCTGAAGCAAGCCTGTCCACGCCTTGTTAGAGCAACACACCTGTTAAGCTACTACGGAAGATTACCGATTGCTGTGGGGGACCGGCTGCGCATGCTTAAGAGCAAATAGGAAGTACATGGGGGGGCTTGTTACTATAAAATAAAGGTGCTCTGTACCCCAAATCTCCAAAGATTTTTTTCTTTACTTTGCCTTACCATCAAGTTTTCATTTTCTACCGTAAGGACAAGAAGGAGAAGTGTCCAAGTCTTGAAACTAATTCCTAGGTTAGCTCTTGGTGACCATAACGCATATGTGAGACAGTCATGGTGTCCAGGGAAAAGGTTTCTTTTGGTTTGCAGTGTAGGAGCTGCTGGCCGTAACTGCCGGGCGCTGTGCCCTGGGTGGAGCAGAGCATGAGGATAGTACCGGGAGGGTGCCGGGGCGGAGCGGCTCACTGAGTGCTTGGTGCCCACAGGAAGGAAGAAAACGGCACTCAAGCAACACCTCTGCACAGCACTTCCGCCGCTAGTGGTGCCACTGGGACACGCCCTTCCCGCATGGACCTTGAGACCCAGACTGTAACAATCCCAGAGTCACTCTCGCTTGCCTTTGGGTACTTAAAAGTTAGTGCTCGTTTGTGATACATAATGACTAATCCCCCTGCAAGTACTGGGTGCACGGGCACGACACATCTGAAGTCTCTGTTTACCTCCCTTCTCCTTCCCATTTGCGAAAGATCTCCTGTGTACCGTCCTCTGCCTTTCACTTTGCTTGACTTGTGCTCTGGATTTCTCATACGAGAGGAACTACATGGTGTGGAAGCCTGCGCTTCTGGTTTATTCCACTTCACCGTTACGTTTTCAAAGCACACCCGTTTTCCTACCAATGACACACATTTACCCTTCTTTATAGTGCCGTAGTATTCCATTCTTTATGGGTGCCGTGTTTTCCTTTCTCACTCACCCACCGATGAACAAGTGGGCTGCTTTCAAGACTTGCCTGCTATGAATAATCACGGGTACAAACGCGGGCGTGCTGTAGACATGGGTGCGCATGCAGCCCTGCAGGACGATGTCTCCCGCTGTTTCGAGGAGATGTCTGAAAGTGGGGAGTAGGTGGGCCAAATGGAGCTCCTCCGATTAGGTTTCTGAGGAATCTGCCTACTGGTTCCCACAACGGTTATACTAGTTCCCATTTCCACCGCTAAGGTGGGGAAGTGCCCTTTTCCCCACCGCGGCCCCAGAATTTGTTATTATTTGAGTTCTTGGTGATCAGCATTCTTTCTGGGAATAAGACAGAATCTCGGTGTTGTATTTCTCTAATGGTCAGTGATATTAAACATTTTTGTGTATTTAGGGGCCTTCTGTATGTCTTCTTCTCAGAACTGTCTATTCATTTAAATTGCCCATTTTTTCAGTATGTCTTTTATTGGGGGGCAGTCTAATTTTTTCAGTTCTTTGTATATCCTAGACATTAGTCCTCTACCTGAGGAATAGTTGGCAAGCTTTGTTCCCAGTCTGTAGGTTGTGTCTCTGCTCTGTTGGTTGTCTCCTTTGCTGTGCAGAAGTTTTTAAAAATTTGCTATGATCTCATGTGTTGACTTCTGATGTTATTTTTATACAGCTGAAATTCTGTCCAGAAAGTTCTTGCCTGTGTTTATGACTTCAAGAGTTTTACCTATTCTATCTTCCAGCAGATTGAGTGCTTCTGTTTTAATATTTAGACCTCTGACCTATTTTGATTTTAGCTTAGTGCATGGTAAGAGACATGGGTCGTATGGATACATTTTCTGATGAACCTTTGAATATCATTCTTACGTTCAGTGGTAATAAGGCGAACACGGTGAGCCGCACTGTAACTCGGGGTGCTGAGACGTGCGGCTTGGTCCCCTCCTCTTGTTATTACTCTTTTTGTGTGATACACAGTCTTGCTAAACTGCCCAGGCGAGCCTCAAACTCGCCATCCTCCTGCCTCAGCCTCCTAAGTAGCTGGGATTAGGCATGTGGCCTCGCACCCCTCTGTTTTTTTCACTTGGAGTCTCCGTCTCTGTCTGGAACTTCCTGCTGTGAGGTCTTTGAAACAGGGCCAGCTAGCTGCCAGCTAGCTCCCGCAAAGGCTTCCCAGGAACACTGGAAGTGCTTAGTGAATGTCAAAGAGCCCAAGACATTGAAACCTAAAGAGTTAAATAAACGCAAGTCTTGAAAGTAAGGGTAGCATGCCAGACAAAGAGAACTCAGCAGAAGGGCTAACTATTGAGGGAAGAGACATGTGGCTCTCTCTCAGGAAAACAAGCAGTCAGGCTTCCCCTCATCCCTCCCTTCTCCTCAGGTGGGCTCAAGCCGGGACTCAGTGCCGGCCAGGAGAGGAGTGGGGAGAGGGCTTCGGAAGTGAGTCTGGGCTGTGTTTACACTCCCAGCCTAAGTCCTGAAAGACAATGTCTACATTTCCTAGAAAATGGACCAGAAGCCTGGTCATGGGGCAAGTGGAGACAGCCTATGTGAAGCATTGGATGGGGCCTGCCCGTGGTATTAGTGGGTGGAAACCTGCCAAATTTCATTGGCCAAGCAACAAGCAACCTGATTGAGACAAAGTGGAGGGTGGTGTGGGTTCCGGCACCTGCGGCCAGTGGCCAGGACCCTCCAGGTCTAGCTCGTGGGTGACCTACTCACAGCTACTGTCTGGCTTCGGACACTTACCCTCCTGCAGGCAGCCAGCACAGGCGACGAGAGGGCTTCTCGCCTGACTGCTCAGCAGATTGCCGCTGGAGGACTCCAGTCATCCCCGTGTGGCTGTGTCTTCTAGAGCTTGATTCTCCCCAGCCTGCCCCTTACTTGGGGCTGCAGTAGGCTTTGGGGTACTAGAGATCCCTCCCACCTCTTTTCTCTTTTTCCTCAATAGCAGGAGGCTGCTTCACAGTTTTAGACTGCACCTTCTAGGATCAGGGTGTCCCTGCCAAGGTGAATCCTCAGTGTCAGCCTAAACCCTTGGTGCCTTAAAGGAATCCTTTTTTTTTTTTTTTTTTAGACCTTTTTCTTCTCCCAAGAAACCCCTGGCAAGGAATAGATTTATCTGGTGTTGCTTGTAAGTGCCAGGTCACTGCTGGCTATTCTGCTAAGGCAATGAAGGCAAAGGTCGCCAATTTGACCTTCCTTAGGTTTTACTGTGCAAGGAGGGAGACCAGATTCAGAAAGGACAGCTTAAACGTGGACCATGTCCAGTTTCTCAGGGAGATGGCCTCTCCATCACATTATCCTTGCTGGGTGCGCACGTGTGTGTGTGTGTGTGTGTCCCCACATATACAAACAATACTTCCCAGCACAGTTTGGAGCTGAAGAGCACTTGGCTGTTTCTAGTTTATTATTTATTGTCTTCATATTTAGCTAACAAGCTGGGAATGTTTTTCTATTTCTATATATAGAATCTTATCCAGATTCTATATATCTTTTAATTTTATTAAACAAGAATGTCAATTAGAATTTAATGTCCTTTGCAGAAAAGAGTGTATGTGTATGTATGCATTATGCGTGTGTCCGTGTATGTATGTTTGTGTGTCCATGCGTGCATACACCTGTGTTACGTACCAATCTGCACTCACACAGAAGCCTTTTGCCCTTGCCACATTCTCCTGTGTTTGTTGTGTTCGCGGCACAGCTAGCTCCTCAAGTTAAGTTCCCACCCTCTGCGTCTGTGCGCTCACAGTGCCGGTGCTTGGCTTCTACAGAGGCTGTAGATAATCCTAGGAGATGAGTTACCACCGGCGCAGGGGACAGCTGAAGCCTCAGAGTCTAAGCCATGGCACCCAGGAGCAGTGTACAGCTTGAGTTTGCTCTTGCTTACCTGTGTCTAATCAGAGGATATAGAAATCAGGCCACACATCAGCACAAGTGAAAAACAGCAGCAACAATACAGCAGCAAAAATAACAGCAGCCTGTGTGCATGTGCTACCCTCAGCCGGGCATTTGTGTCTTGATCACCATAGCAGACGGGTGGCTCTGATGTATGGCCAGGACTGCAGCCTTGGCATTACAGACTGGGTAACTGCAGCAGCTTCACAGTTGTTCCTGTGCATGGAGTCACCCAGGGCCACCTAGGGACAGATGTGACGATTGTGAGACATGGTGTCTGTATTCCTAACAAACTCCCAGGCAAACTGCAGACCACAAGGCCTTAGGCCTGAAGATTGTACGTTAGTGGTCTTGGATCAGGTGCATGGATTCCTCCATTAAACAAGCACCCCCAGCAAAATACTGAGTTTTAGCAGTGCGTAGAAGCCTTGAGTGGTCACTGGAGATTACCTGCTAAGCTGGCTCCCACCCCTCCCAAGGCCCATTCTAGACTCCAGGGGTAGGAGCAGGACAGTGACCTTTAAACACCCAGAGGTCATTTAGGTGCACACCTGAGGCAGCGCAGCCTGGGCTGGACAATAGCGCTTCCTGCACTGGGGAGCAGGAGCCTAGGGGAGTGAAAGCCTTGTTGGAGCCTGTGGAAAGGCCAGCGGGCACCTTCAGCCAACAGCCTTGTCACTGTGAACTGTCACATTTTGGGATTCAGCTTATTTCATCTCCTATTCTTTGTGAATATCATTTTAGAAGCAGCCATGCCACTGTGGCTTCTGATAAACTTCCCTACTAAGAAAAAGAAAAAGAAAAATGTTTCTGTGTCCGCATCTTCTTCTACATATGTGCTTTCTAGTTCTTTCTCTCGCTTATACAGATGACCATGTAAGAAGCCCCCAAGGATGGAAAAGTTTGGCTTTGTCTCTCTGCTTCTGAGGGGTCTACTTTTCTGTGATCCATCAGGTTCCGGTGACCTCCTGTCCCAATCCAGCCCTCGAGTCCTGTGACACCCACTGCCAGTGTGAAGAGCCTTCCACAGGATCAGCAAGGGTGTGAGCAAAAGGCATCAGTTCTACATTTACTCTCAATGGCACCAGCCACCCTCTGGCACCGGTAGAAGCAACACTTGCTCCATGTTGTAGAAGGAGAAACTGACCTTTCTGAAGACCTGAGTCTTACAGCAGGAAGAAAAGAAGAACAAAAATATGAGTTTTATAAGTATTTCTTCATGACCCATTTCTAATCATTGGGAGCTTGCTTGCTAGATAAAAGTTGAAGTATAGATTCACTGACCTTGGATGAGTTATGATATTAGAATTTCCCAAAATAAAAGAAATACAATTACGAGCTTTTCAACAGGAGAGAGGTGACTGATATTTCTTGACATTTTCCAAAATACTGACAAAAACACTAGTAGGTTCCATCGTTTAATTTTATATCCATTTGAATTCTGTTTGTACTCTTTGGGTCTAAATTAGGTTTGGGCTTAGGCTAGGACCAAATTCCTATGAATGAAAGATATTCAACAACAGAATGGCATTGATGATACTTTACTCACACAGGAGATGCTTCACTGGGAATGGGTTAACTATCCTGCTGAGAGGCAGACAGACTTCCGTGATTTCTAAACCTGCTCATTCATTAAAACCACATGTAGCACTGGTAAAACACAAGTTCTTGCAAACAACAGAACTAGCAAATCAGATTTCAGAGTGGAGTCAATAAAAGACTTTCCCCCCAACTTATCTCATACCAAGTAGTGATCTGCATGCCAGCCCTGGGGAATCTCCTCAGAGCATCCTTCTGACCTCAGGATTTTGGGTGCTCTGAGTGTTTTGGTATAGATTTGCTAAGTGCTATGTGATAGGTTTCTGATATAATTAGACAGAATTGCTGGTGCCATGCTTTCAACATGTGTGTCTCCCAAAGTTCCTGTGTTGGGCCCTAAGGTCTCATGTGACCACACTGAGAGGTTGCCTAAGGAAGTGCTTGAGTCACAAGGGCTCTGGCCTCGCAGAGGGGATCAGTGCTCCTACAAGGGCTCATGGGGACTGGCTCAGCTTTTGGCCCACCGAAGACGGAGATAAGGGACATTTGAGTTCAGATATCTGAGAAGGTGCTGGTCAGGGAGTTTACTATGTAGTCAGTCAGGCACATACAGAAAGAGTGACTGTGGTATTGTTCTTATAGGATGACAATTTAAGGAAAATCTTTGGCTCTTATATTGACAGATCCAACACAATTTCAGGAAAAATCACAAAAGTGTTGTCTCTGATATAAAAAGAAAACATAGTTAAGTAAACCCCACTAGTTATTTGTTGATAGAATCTCTTATAACTTGATGAAGAATATAGGAATGGTTACTTTTACTAAGGCTGGGTCTTTAGACCTCAGGTTTCTCAGAATGGTTGGCAATGACATGAAGAAAGGGTAAATGTAGGTTTTACAGGTTGACTCATGTGAAATTGAGGTCTTCACCTATTTTTAACCTATGAAATTGACCAATTCACTTGGGTTAATCTAATACTTACCACAGAAATCATTGCTGGCTCACAGAAACATGATGGTATAAGCTCTGAAGGAAAATCTCTCTGGCCAGTAAGAAAATCTCATTTATGAAACAGCTCTTAAATATATCATCATTATAACAGATGTTGCAAACCTCCTCTTTATAAGTTTTAATATGCTGAGTCCAATCAGCAATGCTAGATCATGGTACGCTGGGAACTCCAGAGTTGAGTTTGAAATAAAAATTGAAATTTGAACTTCACACACAATAGAATAAATTTCACACCTCCAGAATGAGGTGAATGCCTTATTGTGATAGGCACCAAGCTGTCTTCTGTCACTAGTAAGATCATTGAGAAATCTCACATTACAGAGCACATGGAGTAATTTTTACTGCCACAGCATGAACATATACTGAAGTACTGAAGGATTCTGCCCATTGACAGTGTCTAAACTAAACACCGACTCTAACAGAAATATGTGTATAGTTGAAAGTAAGAGGAACCTAGTGGAAAATATGGTGAATTATAAGGAAATTTCTCTTTTCACATGACCAAAAGTCAGGAGGTGTCAAAATCAGCAGTGAGCAGGGGACCTTCACCCTTCTGCATCCTGAGTGTGTTGCCTAGGTCCCTTGGCTTGGCAGCCCATGGCTGTTGTGAGACGCACCCTGGCTGAGGAGTCACAGTGCTCCGCAGTGTCAGGCCAGAGCCAGTTTTCAGATGCCTTTCAACCAGCACCCGGTGGACATCCCTGTTTGGAACTGCTCTGGGGCGCTTTGGGGGATGCCTTGATTGGCTAATGCTGGTAAACATATACTCAGGTCTTAGCGAGGTCTGAGCTTCCCCTGAGGACCCAAGCACTGTGAAGTGCGTGGAAAAATGGAGATGGGAATGGAGGCTCCACTAGCAAGGAAGAAGCAGTGAAAGGCACATGAGGAAGGGGCCGCATGTGCAGTCTTCGGTGCCAAAGTCAGTCAGAAATGAATGTGGATCCTTGAAGTAAGTTACAAGTGGATTAAAATCTGCCACACCTTGGGTTTTCCATAACGGGCACCCCTGGGTGAAAGCTGATCCCAGCTGCAGTCAGGTTCACTTCACGGAGCAAGCATGTCTCCCCGTTCCCTCGGGCCCCTCTGCTGAGCTTTAGTAAAGCGCATTGAATTTGCCCATTGATTCATTTTATAGAAAGCCTTGGCCACACTTTTCCATACTCTGAATTTAAAACAGTGCTTGAAGAGCACGACTGAGAAACTAAGTCCATAAACCATGGGGCAATGTAGCAGTCCTGCTAGAAATGCAAATGGGGACACTATTTTTGACCCGCTGCTTGTCCTGCTTTGCCTCATTGCTATTGTCCAAGATCCACAGATCTCTGATTTGTCTGACTCCACACTGACCATTTCTGTTCCTAAATGTCTATTGTCTTCTTTTGTCTGACTACAGTGACTGTCTGGAAGATCGCATCACAGTGTCACACTAACCCTCTGTACTGCAGCACCTAATGGAACAAGAAAGGTTCAGACTGGGCAGAACAGAGAAATCAGGCCTCTATTCAAGTCTAAACATCCCTTTGTTGGAAGGATTTAGGTTTCATAAAATTGATTTGTGCTCTAGTTTATCACGTTGGTAAATTAGGAGCTCATAAACAAAGGAAAATAAAGGTTACTCACTCTATAAAGCTGGGTGTGGATGCACAGTTAACCCAGTGCGTAACAGGCAAACTGTATTTGTCCCTACTTGCCACAGTGAGGGAAAAGAATGTTCAATAGGAAGTTTTGGGAAACAACCAGTGAAATAATGTTTTCAGCACTGACGGGAAGTAGGTTAGGTGCTGCTGTGAAGCCTGCCCTTGAAAACTCAGCAAGATTTGAAATACTGTTTCCATTATTGAGTGCAAAGCCGCCTACCTCGAACCCCTCTTCTTAGAAGGCAGAATTTATTTACACTGGAATAAAAGTTAACAGCAGAGGTTCAGCTACAAAGATTAGTAGCCAAATCAGAGGCTCTAAGATAAATAATATATGCTTAAATTTTAAGATTAAATGTTAATCACGGGAACTAAAAACTCTGCAGTTAACCCATCATCTACAATTAAAGGAAGGAACATTCAAGTGGAAACTCATATCAAGGGAGGAAATAGACCAGCGTGGGGCTGACACACAGGTGGAGAGAGTATGGGGATTTGATGTAGGGGAAGAATATTTTCCTGGCCTTTCCCTCCTGTCCAGCAAAGGTTAATAGTTAATAAGTAGGGTGCTACACCTTTCTATTATCTGTGGTTACTTAGTAAATGGCACATAGTTCATTTTACACATGGTTCAGTTCTTCTGAGCTAATTTTTTGCCTTTGTCACAAATATTTAAGTTTCAAGACAAAACAAAAATAACTCTTTCAAGTTGCTGAAATGGGTTGATCTGAGCGAGTTTCATGAGTGAGGACCCGGGCCCCTGTGAGGGCCAGTCATCCGACGAGGCCTCAGGGTGACAGATACATGTTACAAATTGCCCGAGCAGGGCCCAGGTCCCCAGAGGTGCGAAGCTTCCTCTACAGACCCTTTATAAGAATCCGTATCAATCAAAGAAATGAAAAGGCTCCTAAAACTTCTCTCCTCTCCTCTCTTCTCTCTCCTCCCCTCCCCGTCACACGCAGTTACTCAGCGCCCTAGGTCCTTTACACGGAGGTTTTTCTAATAGTGGGTTCTGAACCTGCAGGAAAATATTTGGGAAAAAATTGCATCTGTACTGAACATGTACAGACTTTTTTCTTCTCACTATTCCCAAATAATATAATATCACAAGTTCTTACATAGCATTTGTATTGTATTGGGTATTCTAGAGATGATTTCAAGTATACAGGAAAGAGAAGTGGAAGTAAAAAACGGTTAAGATGCGACTTGTATATGTACCAATTTCTCAAGATGACTGTAATTATTATGTATCAAACATAATAAAAATAGATGGGCAGAAAAGGTACCCAGGAAGACATGTGCAGGTTATGTGCAAAAAAATGTGCTCTTTTATATAAAGGACTTAGCATCCCTAAACTTTGCATCAGTGAGAGTCCCTGGAATATCACAGTTGCATCAATTTTCTTTTGCTTTTTTGGTACCGGGAAGCGAACTCAGGACTTTGCGCTTGCCAGGCAAACACTGTCCCACTGAGCTGTGTCACCAGTCCCTGCATCAGTTTCCGTGAGTCATGGACACGAAGATGTTTACACGGCTGTTTAGGCTACTTCATGCCCTTGATCTCCCTCTCGATTCACCTCTCCACCTGCTTTGCTGCACACATCCCCAGCCTCTCCCACCGTCTTGCACAGAAACGCACCCTGCACTTGCTACCTCTCCCCTACCCGCGCTCACCAAATTCCTGAAAGCCGCTGGTGCACTCTCACAGACAGTATCTCTTCCCAGCCAGCAGGATGTCCACACGAAATGAGGGTGAATTTGACCAACTGTAGGAAAAGAAATAAATAAATCCTAAAGAGCCTTAGAGTTGGAGAAGACCTTTAAAACAAGTGACCTGTGAGGGGAAAGGATATTTTCTCTTACATAGAAGCAGAAAGCATCCTTATTATAGGAAGAATTCATGCAGATTGGCAAGGAAGGAAAAGATAAACAACACCAGGAACAAATGGGCAGAGACTGTGCCAGGAATCCTCAAAGAGAATCCAATAAACACAGAAGTAGTGTTGCGGACCTCGCTGGCAATCAGTGGGACGTGACGAAAGCATGATGCTGTGTTCTACACCTGCCTGTCAGGACTGAGAAGACCACTGACCCCTGGCACGGGCAGCAATGGTACAAAGCGGGCATATCACATCTGGCTGCTGGGAAACTACATGTGTCGGAGTTTTCCTGGGACTCTCTGACTGCCCTTAGCAAAGCCTAAGACATGTTTGTAGTGTTTGAAGTCTGAACACTTCCATGATTTCATCTTAAGGAAGTAATTCGCGAAGGTTGCAGACGTTTTATGTGTCAGGATGATCTGTGTAGTATTATTTGTAACATTAAAAAACAAAAAAGAGAAATTGTGAACTACCCAACATGAGACATAGAGATAATTAAGTTACAGGGTATTCATGGGTCAAAAGACAATGCTGCCTGGGAGTGGTGTCACACACCTCTAACCAGCACTCAGGAGGCTGAAGCAGGAGGATTGCTGAGAGTTCAAGGCCAGCCTGGACTACACAGCAAGATCCTACCTAAAAAAAAAGACAATGCTAAACAGAAGTTGTGTTTTTGGAGACCTCTTGGTTGTGGGAGGAGGCTTACATTACACCAAGTACAGGAGACACCTTTGTGACATGGGGAGAGGAATGGGTTGGCGCCTAAGCTGCCTTGGCAGCTGGGAATTCCCAGGCTGCAAACTGCCTCTGAGTGTGTGCTAGTGCTGCGGCTTAGAGGTAGGATAAGAGGAGATGCTGGCAGTAGTATCTCTGTACGTGTGTCTCTTAAACTGGGAACCTGCGACCTCCTGGACACAATGTCCCTGAGATGTTTGTCACATACAGACTCCACACTTCTCCTCTTTAAAAAAAAAAATGCTGAGTTACCATGTCTATGACTGGGGCAGGCCGCTCTTGTTTTTAATAAGTAGCTATGATTTTCTTAGAGGCACTTTGATACCTACTGACCTAGGCCATCTGACTGGACTTCTCTTTCAGATTGTAATTAGAATATGCAATCTGCTTTTACTCATTGGAACTTGGACCTATAGAAAGAATATAGACTTGGAGACAAGACACATCTGTCTTCAAATCAGGGATTCAACAGTGATCCGAGGTTTAGACTTCAGACAAGTCTGAATTTGCTTGAAACTCAGTTTGCTCATCTGTAAAATGCAATGATTTTAAAACTCAGACTGCAGGAGCCTCAGGAAAGGCAAACCAGGAACTGCAAGCCAAGTAGCAGATGCTCAGCATGAGGTGTTACTAACATTCTAAGGCATGCTCGTATTGGAAGAGAGATTTTTAAAAAATCTCCTTCCCAGATACTTCTTTTCAGGAGGGGGAATGGAGGGAGGGATGGTGAGAGGGCAGAAGGAGAAGAAAGTATTGATTACCATATCTTTTTTTTGTTGTTTTTTTTTTTTTTGGCGGTACTGGGGATTGAACTCAGGACCCTGCGCCTGCTAGGCAGGTGCTTATTCCACTGAGCTATATCCCCAGCCCCTTGACTACCATATCTGATCTAATAATCACAACATTCCTGAAGCAAGTTTTTATTTTCCAGAATGTGCAGGGCAGATTGCTGAGGAGGGCAAAGAGAATCAAAGTCCATTGCTCCAAGTCTTAGGCTTCGTCAACTCCTGGGGTAACCCCCACTTTGATTAAATTCCTGTAAACCCAGAACTCCACAGCAGCTTGGGCTGAAATCCCTGAAGAGTGCCATGTGCCCATTCTCCAAGGAATCACCTGTAAGGTTGCAGCAGATGTGGCCCCAGGTGGCCCTGCTCCTACTGTCCTTAAAATTAGGGGCTTTGGGGGCCAGGGATATAACTCAGAGGCACAGCACCTGCCTGGCAAGTGTGAGGTCCTGAGTTTGATTCCCCATGCCAAGAAAAAAAAATCAGGGATTTTATCCTATCAGGGATGACTCAGCACTTTTCCTCTGCTCTGGTCGGCAAACCACGTCCCAATACCAATATGCTATTTGAAAAAAGAAACCTAAAAAAAATAATGTCTGCCCTTTGTGGCAACAGAAGTCCTGGTTCAAGTCTTAGTGGCTCTGCTTGTTCCGTAGGAATCATGATGACTAACTTTGTTTTGAATGTCAAACTTGATTCCAGTTTTAGATAGGGCACCAGGACAAGTCCAATTAGGTTGACTGTGTGTTGTTAAGAGCTGAAACCGGTATTTAGGGGCCTGAAAGAGCTGAAGGTAGAATCGAATGCCCAGGTCATGGACCGTGTCGCATGCTCTCATCACCCGAAGCCACCCTGGGGGAGAGGCAAGCCTTGAGCGGAAGGCGCAAATGCACTTCAGGAAAAGCCGGGCAGCGCCTCCCAGGCACCCTTCAGCACAGACAAGGGAGGGTCTGGGAATCCAGAATGAATGCACTTACTAAAAACCAGGATTCCAGGTCTCTCTTGACTCACAAGAGAAGCAACGAGAAATAAAGAATCCCCAGATAACCTAATAAGGTAAAAACATTAACTGTGTCTTTCCCTCTCGTTTCATGTCAAAGAACAAAAGGCAAGTGCTACTCCCTGTGGAAATGTCAAATAATGTGAAAACTCCCAAAGCTATCAAGCTCTTCCTACACAAGGGCCTTCCACAGGTTTGGCATGCGGTGCAAGTGATGCTATTTCATACCTAGGCGTGGTCACCATTATGTCAGGGTGTGTGCATAATCACCCCAAAGGTAGCAATTTCCATGGAATAAATGCACTAATACCAAGGAAAGCAATGCTTTGGTAACATAATTTTTCTTGGCTCTTTCCTTCCCTCACTGTCTTGAAAGAAAAGATCTGCCTGAGGCAGATCAGGCTCCTGGTGAAGCTTCTGATTGTGGGTTTAGTCCCTGCAACCTCAGCTGTGAGCCTATGACCCTGCCCACCCCAGCAATCTATTTAATGGAGTCTAATGTAAGAAAGTGGCTTCTGGAAGTTTCCTCTGGCTCTCCTGTCTGAGCCTGGGGGTGGGAGGAGATGGGAACTTCCCACTTCATGACCTATTTGTTTGGGGCAAATCCCTGACAAATCATTTTTAATTAGAGGAGTCCCTCAGTGATTTAGGGGGGCTTTCTATGGTCTCTAAAACCTGTCTAGAGTTACATATAAAGGCAGTGAAGAAGCTGCTGGGAATTATTGAGCATGAGGTAAAGAATGAACCCTGGCCACGTTAACATCCATCATTAAAGCCAATGGGATGATTTGTGTCTTCCAGAAATGGCCTCTGGAAAGGATGTGACGTTCAGCAATCCCAGGCCCTAAATGACATTTGTCTTGCACTATAGAACATCAACTCATGACTTAAAGGAGAAACAGGGTTAGGTACTGAAAAGTTCTCTGTGTGTGTTTGTGTGTATGTGGGTGTTTGTAAAATGTTGAAATAATAACAAAAATATTTTCTGGATTTCAGAGGCCAGCTGTTCAGGAGATGCATGAAGCTCAGACTCACTGCAAAAGGGAAATTCGGCCAATGTCCCTTTTATCTCAGCCTGAGTGTCCCCTCCTCTGGTATGCATTCCTTAAGTCTTAACTAGATGCCTATCCTAATCCCGCTTCCAGCTCTACTTTTTCCTTCATAGTAGGTCAGAGCCCATAATTACTTTGTCTTTTTGTTTCCTGCTCTTGAGTGTAAGTCAAGTGTATGAAAATGGGATGAGCAGACAGAGTCTTGCTCACGGTTTTGTGCACAATGCCTGGTAGCATACCTGCCACATATACTAGTAGATGGTTAATTTTTTATTTGTCCAATTAAAAGGTGAAATGTGGCTGACTCTTTGGGTTGGACATAAAATGAGATCTTTACAATAGCGTGTTGAGCTCTTGAAACTAGAACTGTAAAGGGAAAGATACCAGATAAACTAATATACAAGGGGTATATTAGAATGGTTCTCCAATAAGTAATATTTAGGTATCAACAATACATACAGATGAGATTCTTTAGGATATATGATGAAAGGTGGGCATAGGGTGTCATGGAAAGATTGGGGACTCTGTCTCCTTCCCATGGTGCTGAATCTATGCCAGACGGAGCCCTATGTGAATGGGACATCCAGAGGGAGTGTAGGTGGACACAGGGCAGGGTTACCTTTCCTACACACCTCACCCAAATGAGAGAGGCACTGCTGTACAGCAGAGGTTTAGGCCTGAGGAAATGACGCTGAACCTAGAGTCGAGGTGAGCTAAAGCAAGTCGCATAAGTAGCTTGTCCTGAGAAGATTCCCAGCATGGACCCAAGGTCATTCTTTACAAAGCCCATAGGATGGATGGGGTAGGTTACACCCTTAGCTCCATGAATATTCATGATCCTGTTAAAAGGAGACCCTATTTCCATTTCTGAAGGGAGGAGTCTGAGGGTTCATCACCATCTGCTGAAGGACCCACAGCATCCAGGGAAGGCTCTTGGACTTTAGAATGCTCCCTGGGGCCAGGTTGAAGACATGGAAAGAAGGATTTGTTCTTGGCTCTTGGGCGGCACGGTTGTGGGGGTCCATACTGTTTGATGATCAATGTGCAAAGTATCCTGACTGAGTGTCTAAAGTGATTGCTTTGATTTGTTTTGTTTTGAATTTTTGCATCTTAATTTTCATTTTACATCTAGCTTCACCCCAAGGAACAAGCTTGAAACTGCACTTAGTGTGTACTTGGGGTGTTGAGCTGGAAACCTTTATTTTCTAATCTATAAAGTGGGAGCAGTTGTTCCTGGTTCATGGCGCTCCCATGAGGCTCACATTAAGATAGTGGGAATGACATATGCTACCTCACAGAAGGCCATTTCTCCTTCCATCTAAATCATTTCCTAAGTTAATTGAAGAAAAGAATAATTAAGTTTCCATCCCCTATTCCTGCCAAGATCAAAGGTTGGCTTTTGTAGCTTTAAATTTGCAAAGAGCCACTTACTTGTCTCAGGCCTTTTATTTGCAATTTCTGGTCTTCTAATGAATACATACCAGCCATTGTTGAGTATTAGAGCTGTTTTCCACTTCTGCCAGCCTCTTACAGCTAATTGGGTTTGGAGGGGGAGGTGGGAATCAGATGTTAGACATGTTCCTTGGCCGGGGCTCATTACCAGGTGCCGTCTTATTCTATCGTATGTCCTTCAGAAGAGTTATAAGTGTGCCATTTCCCCTTCACTCTTAAAAAAATAAAAATAAAACCACTTCTGACAAAGGCCAAGCCTTGTGTAGACGTTTCAGATTGTCAAAGCTGCTCCTGATTTTGCTAATGGTGAATACTTTGTTTTCAGATTCTCTTAATACTTTAATAAACACTTAACTGGAGCCCGAGCTTGCTCTAAGCTGGCGCTTGTGGTTTCCAGGCAGAAGCAGCCCACCTGACTTTTAGTGGCCCTGTCTGTGAATTGATAAGGCGTCTGGGGCTCTAAACTCCTTTAAGTGCTAAATGTCAAGCTGGACTCAGGCACCTCCTCTGAACAATGAGTGTTGTTTAAAAATGACTGCTTAATATGAAGAGGTTTCCAAGCACACTAATGCAAGGGGTATTTAAACAGGGTAATGGGGTGTCTTTAAAATGCCATTTTAGCTGGCAACTTAATAATCTCCCTCTTGTTCAAATATTATTTACACCACAGTACATCTGATACTCTCTGAAAGTTAAACAAGCCATTCAGGAAAATGAGATTGAGTTGTGACAAACTGAATAGAAGCCCTAAAAGGTCGCTAGCTGATTTCTTCATCTGGGGGAAGATATCCCTTCCCATATCTTTTGTCTGTTCTGCTTAGGAGGAATTTTACCTGTAGATAAACGGGAAAATGAGACACATGAAATTGTATTTATTAGATAAGGCTTTGAATATCTAAAGAGCATTTTTTGCACTCAGCTTATTTCTTTCTCTTTTTTCCCCAATGCTTTGGAAATGAGGAGCTGAAAAGAGTCATTACCCATGATTAACCCATTAGAGGCAAAAATTGAACATTAGAATGTTGGGCAGAAAAGAGCACAGAAAGGTCTCTGCTTCTGACTGCTGCTGCTTAAGCCTAGCTAAAGCCCTTTGGAACTGTCCTGCCCAGACTTGAAGGAGGTGGACAGCCACCAATGTCCGATAACACAGTCACCTTATCTACCCCAAAGATGTCTGGGTTTTTTTCTTGCAGTACTGGGTGTAGAACCCAGGCTTTTGCATGTATGAGGCAAAAGGTCTACCGCTAAGCTACACGGTGGGCCGATTATGTGTTCTAATTATACCCTACCTCCGTGCTCCCAGCATTCTTGTAGCAGTTCCTGTGGTTTTTACTGCTTGGCTTTAAAAGTTCTCTAATTATGGATGAAAGTGGCTGTGATAACCAGGTCAGAGAATCAGAATCCAAGACTTATCATTCCTAAGTCTAGAAAATGCTTTAATTCTGAATTTAAATGAAAGTAACTTTTATATTTGATAATCATATGGGTATAGTTGGTTATGATTATTATCATCATTTCCATTTCAGATAAAAACGAATTCTATGATATTCCTCTGGCTATGGTTTCTCAGCTGGTAAAATGTGAGGAAGAAGCCTGCCAGCTTCTGGATGTTTTGAAAGGTCTTTGTATTTGATGTTATTTAGGCCAAGCCAGAGGGGACTGATGGGTGTGAGGAAGGAGAGATGGGAAGGAAGAAGAGCTGTGGGTGGAGGTCGCTGGGCTCCAGCCTGAGGTTCCCTGAAGCTTGGCCCTAGTCTTGAGCAAACCTCAGACCTTCCAACAGAATCCCACAAGTGACCTCCGTGCAGGTGCTGGACAGAGGCCCCACACTGCTGTGCTGGTCACGCTTCTCATTTGATAAGCCCCAGCACCTGGCAGGAGCCGCACCGCTTACGTCTAACAACCACTGTGTGACAGCAGCCAAGCAGGAGGACGGTTGTTGTTGTTGTTTTTTTTTTATTTTATTTTAAAGACAAAAGAATGGAGACATATGAACCAGAAAAGCCATAAACAATACAGAAAATACAAAGTTATACAGAATATAGTAGGGAATTAGCACTGGATGTTGTATTACATAGTTATCTTCACATTAGTTAACACAAAAACATTAAAGGAAATACCAAATTATAGATAAGATAGTAGGGAAT
>PVLD010021499.1:0-31310 GCA_004027595.1 Dinomys branickii
CAACTGTCTGACTAAATTTGCATGTCTGTATATGGGTCCATACATCTACAATTCGAAGATATCAATGGATAAAGCAACAACTACTGTTGAGGCCATATTACCTTGTCTATAGATTAGTTGTGATTGTACTATTTTCTATGATAATGGGTGTCTGTTTTTCAATATGTTTTTGTACTTTTATGTTTCTAAAATAAAAAAAAAAGAAAAAAGAAAAATTTTGATAGAATATAATCCTTAATCATTAATGAATATATATATATATTCTTTGTGTTTTATTGTGTCTTAAGAATACTGATAATTTTCAGCTCAATTATCTTTATGTACTCTGTCATTTATTTAAATCTTTAATTCTCCCTTTGATTACTATTGCCTGGACCTTCTCGGTTGATTTCTTTGGTTGGTCCCAGGTTGAGTTTAGCCTCATCCTGTCTATCAGCTGTAAAGTAGTCTCAGAGGCATCACTCTCACAGGACTGCACATCAGCTCCCCCAATGGTAGAAACAACTTCTCCAGATCTGAGTTCATGACGTAGCCAGACAGCATGCTCTGGTACTCAAATAGGTTGCTCAGCATTCTCTGGAAAAACACCAGCATACCCTCTACCCCATGTAAAATTGGACTGGGTCCCTTCCATTGTCCAGTATGGAGATCTCTCCAAAGGACCCTTCTTAACCTCTTTTCTTTTACCTGATAGAATTGTCTTACTGCTGCTGTACTTCCATCTTTTGTAAAATTTTAAAAATTTAATTAGTGTATATATCCACAAGTGAAGTGGGAGGGATTGACTCCCCTTTTGTTTTTGTAATTTGAATTCTGCCCATAAAATGAGAAATCTGTGTCCAATATTTTGGAAGAGGAAGCTATCATATAACCTCCTTAATCTAAAATGACCCATCTGAGAAAGCATAAGCAGTTTGAAATCACTTGTGTGAAGAGTAATGACAACTATTAACACCAGAGAAATTAGCCTACAATCTGGATGGATTCACTTAATATTACCAAATAGTCTGAAAATCATTTTAGATTGATCTAAACAGTTTGGGTAACTTGTCTGTTGGAATAGGTGACCCAAATATGAAAAAGTTGTCATAGCTTGTACTTATGGGAGGCCAACGTTAGGCCTGGAATTATTTAAGTGGAGTGTCAAAATCAAGCAGCAGTTTAAATTGCACTGCTTTTCGATTGTATTTTAAAATTTGATATCTATTTGTAAAAACTGTTCCCGAGAGAATGGCCTTTTTGCATGCCTCCAGGTCAGCTATTCAGCACCTCCACTAAGTCAGGAAATAACCAATCACACCTATCGACTTGAAGCTGCCACACCTGGAGGCCATCTACCCTTGTGTCTAGGAGCCCTTAAAAATGTTTTTACTTTAAGTAATCAATTTCATCTTTGAACCCAATAGGTGCCAGAAGACCCAAAGCCCTTAGTCCCCTTCCCTTATTTATAATTTTTTTTAATTCTTGCCACGGGAAGAATAACTGCTTGAGTGACACAAGAGTCTTTGGCGATTGGAACATATTTTGAGTGGATTGAACCATACTCTTGATTTCCCCTGCATAATCAGCAATGATAACACCAGGCAAAATCTAAAGACCTTTCAAAATAGGACTGCTGTGGCCTAGCAGGAATCCCACTGTACCCTGAGGCAAGGTTCCCTAGACTCCGGTAGGAATAATTTTGAGTCTCGCTTCAGGAATTAATATGAATCTAGAGGAGGGACTGAGGTCCAAGCCTCCATTCCATCACCTCAGGGATGGGTGAGCTCCTAGCAATGGCTCCATCGTCTTAGTAAGGGCAATGGGGTCTCTTGCCCACATTCTTTCCCACTCCCCAAGCAAATGCCAGCAGGCAGGCTGCTCTGTGGAGGTGCACAAGATCCGTCTTGGTGCACCAGTTGTAGCTATAGCCCTGGGCTCTCATTCTGGCCACTGAATGTCCGGGTGTTTTTTTTTTCTTTTTTTTTTTCTTTTTTTTTTGGAATTTTGAATGTAGGAACTGATTTGAACCAGATGAATTTCTGGTGCCAAACTTGGGCACTGCCTTGTCCGGGCCAGTGGTGCTGGCAGCGGGGAAAGCCAGTCATGTCTTGCCCATTGGGTTCCTGGCGCACATGTTGGTAGCTGACAATGTGCACTGGTGGCTGCAGCTGGACGGGCTGTGTGGACACACAGGTGGCTGGGAAGTCCCAGCTGGGTCTGCCTAGAACCAGAGCCTGGGGCTCTCCCTGAACCCACTTTGTGTCCCTCTCCCTGGTGGCGCAACTGCCCTTGTCCTGCTGGGTCTGGGAGCTTGACTTTAAAGTACAATACCCAGCTGAATCCTATGTGGTTTCAAAATCCCATCTATCCACAATCCAGAAAAGAAAAGACAGGAACCATGAAAACAGCAAAGATTTATATATATAATCTGTGATTTTTAGAACTGTTTTATTTTTAAGTACTGGCAATTTAATATACTTTTCTCCTTTTAAGCCTACTTTTTGTAACTGTATTGTTTAAGGTCAGAAGACCTCCATGCCCCATTCTTTACACCTGATAATTGTCAATATAACACTCTAGTGCTAACTATTGACCTACCAATCCACCCCCCACCCTGTTGTGTGCACAAATTCTGGGGAGAGTCCTCCCACCAACTACTCTCCTTACTGGGGGCCCCACATTGGGCACCAGTTGTGGGACTCGGTGGTCTCTCAGTGGTCCCCAGGAGAAAACAGCGAGAGCATTTAGAAAATAAAAACAAGAGACAATAGCCATGGTCAGGTGGAATTACCTCTTGCCTGATGAACAGGAGGACTGACTTCAACAGCAGGGGCATTTATTTATACCCTGGAGAGGTTGGTTAATTTCCACTTTGCTGCCCAGCAATCAGTTAACAAGTTACAACTGTTTGTTTATGCAATTCAAGGAGCTCCTGTGTTCTCAGGCTGGCTTCATCTTGCACAAGTAATTATTTTCCAGCTTCAGTGTCTCCCAACAACAATGGGCATTAAAGTTCTATATTATAATTGTGTTAATGCTTATTTGATTTTTCATGTCTGTTAATATTTGTCTGATATAGCTTCATGCTCCCATATTTGGTGCATATATATTTATGCCTGCTACTTCTTCCTCTTGAAGTTTTTCCCTAACCAGTATGTAGTGACTTCTCTATCTCTTTGGTCATTCTTGGTTTGAAGTTCACACTGTCTGCAAACAGAATATCTACCCCTGCTCTTCTCTGGGTTACTGTTGCAAGGAGTATTATTTTATATCCTTTAACTCTCAGTCTGTGAATTTCCTTTTGAGTTGAATGTGTTTCTTGTGTACAGCACATTATTGGATTTTGTTTCTTGATCCATTCTGCTGGTGTGCTTCCTTTGGTGAACTGAGGCCATTTACACTGATGGTTATAACTGATATATATTGGCTTATCTTTATCTTGCTATTTTCCTGCTGTCAGTTCCCCAATTTTCCCCTCTATTTAACCACTTTCTCTGCTTGATTCCTTTCTTTATTGTTCTTGAAGTGTTGGCCACTTTTATCTCTTTCTAGAATATCTTTTAGCAGTTTTTGTAGAGATGGTTTGCGCTCATTTCTTAAGTTGTTCTTTTTCATGGAAGTATCTTATCTCTCCATTAATTTTGAAAGATTGTTTTTCAGGGTACAGCAGTTTGGATTGGAAGATTTTTTTCAGGACCTAAAATACTTCACTCCAAGCTCTGCTTGACTTTATGATATGTGTTGAGAAGCTACAGTGATTCTGATGGGCTTCGCTTAGAGGTAATCTGCTTCTTTTCTCTAACAGCTTTTATTTTTTTTCTGGTTTATAAATTTTTTATTTTTTATTTCTTTATTTTATTTTAAAAGTAAAAGAACAAAAACGCTAACAAACATACACACACAGGCACAAGAACAGTACAAAAACCAAACTACAGGTGGCAGGGGATCGACAATGGTTGTTGTATTACACGTTGGTAGCTTCAAAGTGTATACTCAGGACAATACAAATAGACATACAAGGTTGATCAAACAACTAATCACCAATTGTTTCCCACATCAATATGACATGAGACAACAGTGCAACCATGTCAGCCATCCCGCACATACATACACACCTACTCAGCTATCCTTCTCTTCTTCCTCTCCTTCCCTTCATCCCGATTGCTCTCTACCCTTGACCAGTCTCCCTTCATACCTCCCGATCGAATAATATTCTCACCTCCAGGTTCCTACACTAATGATACTATACTCTGTTTACACATGCACATCTGGTTTACCTCACTTATGAATATGGTCTCTAATTGTGACCATTTGCCTATAAAAGCCCCTAGATTGTCTTTCTTTACAGCTGAACAATACTCCATTGTGTAAAAATGCCACCGTTTTTTAATCCAGTCCTCTGTGGATGGACATTTGGGTTGTTTCCATGATTTAGCTATTACAAATTGTGCTGCTATAAACATGGGTGCACATATATCACAGTGATATGCTGTTTTCAGATCTTCTGGGAAAATCCCCAGAAGGGGGATAGCTGGGTTGAGTGGGACCTCCAGACCTAGTTTGCTGAGGAATCTCCAAATCAATCTCCACAGTGGTTTCACCAGTCTGCATTCCCACCAGCAGTGCAGCAGAGTTCCTATTTCTCCACAGCCTCACCAGCATTTGTTATTGGATGATTTCTTGATGCTGGCCAATCTTACTGGGGTGAGATAGAATCTCAGTGTTGTTTATATTTGCATTTCTTGAATGACTAAAGATGTGGAACATTTTCTCATATATTTATTTGCCATTTGTATTTCTTTATCTGAGAAGTGTGTATTCATCTCAGATGCCCATTTCTGGACTGGGTCTTTGAATTTGGACAGGTACATGTTTTTTAATTCTTTGTATGTTCTAGACAGAAGGCCTTTGTCTGAGGGACAACCAGTTAGGATTTTTTCCCAATCTGTAGGTTTTCTGTTTACTCTGCTGGTGATTTCTTTAGATGTGCAAAAAGTTTTCAGTAAGATGAGGTCCCACTTATTGATTCTTTGAAGTGTTTCCCTTGCAGTTTCATTTTTGTTCATGAACTCTCTGCCTACTCCTATGTCTTCAAGATTTTCACCTACCTTCTCTTCCAATAAATTCAGTGTTTCTGTTTTAATGTTGAGATCTGTGATTCATTTTGACTTGAGTTTGGTGCATGCTGATAGACTTGAGTCTATTTTCAGTCTTTGGCAAGTGGCAGGCCAATTTTTCCAGCACCATTTATTGAAGAGGCTATCTTTCTTCCAGTGGGCTTGTTTGGCCCCTTTGTCAAATACTAGGTGGCTGAGTGTATTTGTGGTTGTGGCTGTATTTTCCAGTCTGTTCCATTGATCCTCAGGTCTGGTTTTGAGCCAGTACCAAGTTGATTTTATTACAGTAGCTTTGTAGTATAATTTCAGGTCAGGGATTGTGATTCCACCTGACTTGACCTTGTGTCCCAGATCTAACAGCTTTTAAAATAGTCTGTTCTTGTGCTGAATTTCTGGAATCTTAATTATTATTTGTCTAGTTATATATTTATTTTGGCTCTGGCTAATTGGAGTTCTATATGCCTCACTTAACTGTATGTCAGATCCTTTTTCCATGCTTGGGAAATTTTCTGCTACTGCTTCTGCAAATAGTCTTTTCATTTCATCCATGTTTACTCCTGCTGTTTCATTGACACCTATCATTCTTATCTTGTTTTTCTTTGCCTCATCTTGTAGCTGTTGAATTATTTTTTCCTGATTCCTTGTTGTTGTTGTTTTTTTTTTTTTGGCGGTACTGGGGATCGAACTCAGGACCCTACGCTTGCTAGGCAGGCACTTATTCCACTGAGCTATATCCCCAGCCCTCCTTGTTATTTTTAAGAGATCTCTTCTTTCACGATCACTAGCTCAGTTCTGTCTTAAAGGTCAGGAAGTCTATTTTCAGTTATATTCAAGCAATTTTGCAAGCTTTCAATGGAATTTTTAATTTCCTGGATATCTTTTTGAGTCTGTTTTGTGTATACTAATTCTTTCCTACATTGCTCATTTAATGTTTCCATCATTTTTTATGCTTCTCTAACTTTTTATCTGTCTTATTTAGATCTGCTGAGCAATTTTTTCATTATCATTGTCATTTCTTTTTCTTACGTGAGATTATTTCTGATTGGATGTCTTCTATGGCCTGATGGAGTGATTTCTTCACTTCAGTTGCTATAATTTCAGAAATATCAGGTGTGTGATTTCCAAGTTCTATGATGATGTCTCCTAGACTTTTTATGGGTGGGCTGGAGGTGTGAAAGTGCATTTTGTTCTTTATTTTGACATTTTCAAAGCTCCCGAAGTTCCTCAGGGCTCAGTGTTGCTCCTGAAATAGTGGAGGTAGCTGGGGTGAAGCTTACTGAGGCTCTGTAGTTTCCTCAATCTCAGCATCACTCCCACAATGGTGGGGTGGGCAGGGGTCGCTCACCAAGGCTCCCAGAGTTCAGTGGGGCTCACCATCATTCCAACAATGGTGAGAGGGTGGGGGACATCTCAATGAAGATCCCAAAAGCTGTCCAGGGCTCAGTGCCACTACCCCAATGTTGGGGGTAGGGCATGACTTACCAAGTTTCCCAATGCATCTGGGTCTCAGTGTCATTCCCAGAATAGCAGGAGGTTAGGAGGGCAGCTCACCAAGCTCCTGTCAGGGGCTGAGCTCTGATCCTGTGCCAGTGTGTGGGGCATGGAGCATGGAGCTGCCTGAAGCTGTCCAGGGCTCAGCATATCTTCTATGATGGCAGGGGTGTTGGGCACTGCTCACCCCTACCTGAAGCTGTCTCAAATTTAGAAGTAAAGGCAATTTTCCTGAAGCTGTCTCAAATTTAGAAGTTTCTTACTTCTGTTTTCCTTTCCACAGCATTAGCAAGAGAAAATCTTCTGGTTGGGGGATTTGAGATATTCTGATTCTAGGGCCAGTGCTCATGCAAGAGGGACCAAGTATAGGAGTGCTTTCTCCCACATTTTAAATAGACAACTTCAGACCCATTAAAATATTTTATCTATGCCTATAGTATATAGAAGACTGAGAATCAGGTGGCCTAAGGCAGTATGTGTAACCAGTCCTGAGTACAAGATAGCCTTGGGTTCTTTTTGTTGAGATAAGAAAGCCTACACTTTTTCTTCAATCCCATCTTGGTTAAGGCGATTCACCCAAAAACAGAGATCAGGGAAGATAGATAATTTGCCCTCAGAACACTGCTATGGCCATATCAAAGTTTGAGGCTGAACCCACTTTACTATTCATGACACCTTCATCCTGGCTCTGTTCTCCCTCAAGGTAGTCTGGGAAAGATCAAGTTGCTAATGGAAGCAAGGACAGATCAGAAAATCTGTGTACAGGCACCGAAGTTTCTGTAGGTCTCTCAAAGAAGTGAAAAGCCAGGAAATTTGCTTGATGAGTCAATCTTTGATCCAATTACTTAGCTTCTCCAAGACACAGTTTTCATCTCTAAAATGGGATTCAGGCTTGAAGAAGAATTTAAAATGTGTCTAGCATGTACAAACATCATGTAAGTGAACAGATTGGGAAATCGTGACTTATTATTCAAGGCTGAAGATATTACTTAAGTTTACCAGGGAATTGCCTTTACTTTGAGGGCTGCGGATGTAGCTCAGTGACACAGCACCTGCCCAGCAAGCATGAGGTCATGAGTTCAATTCCCAGTACCAAAAAAATAAAAAAGAAAGAAAAAGAAAAACAGGGCTGGGGATTTAGTTTTATGGCATAAGTGCCTGCCTGGCAAATGCAAGGTCCTAAGTTTGATTCCTGGTACCAAAAGAAAAAAAAAAAGGAATTGCCTTTATTGTGAAAGGGGCATTGGCATAAAATCCCAGTCTCCTGCACTGTGTGTGTGTTCATGTAGTTGTGTGAACATTAAGGTATTCTTGGTGCCTTTTATCATACCAACAGCCTTTTGACAGTATAAAGATCCCATTTTAAAACCAATCTAGCTACATCCACTGTTGGGCTCACTACCTCTTCTCCCCTTCCCAGATGCTGGGGACTCTAGCTCTAGCCCTTCAGCCAGAGGCCGGTAGAAGGAGGTAGTGGTAGCAACCTGTAAATTGTACCCTACCTCACTAAACTGATTAATAGTGCCACAGAATATCCATTTGATGAAACAGACCAGATCACTGCAGACCCAGGCATGATCATAGAGTGTGTAGAAGCTGGAGACACACATTCCACCAAGAGAAAGAGCATATTTTTAGACTTTGACAAGATCTTCGAACTCTGAAAATGAAAGGGGAAATGAACAGTGATAAATTTGGAGATACCAGAGGTTTTAGAGTAAAAAATATCAATGTGAAAACTAAGATAACAACTGGATAAAAGAGGAGTGTTTTTGGAAAACCCTGACTAGGGTGATGAGGATGTAGGAAAGTTGACTCATGCTCTATTAAAGAATGGCCATATTACTCCCATAGAACGTACCAAATCTTCTAGTCCAGTCGTAGTAGAGGAAGAGCCACTAATAGTAGCAGGTGTTAAGAATCTTATTCCAGAATAGGACCCAAATGTGCACTGAGGCTCAGTTGGAAGCCAGCCTAACTCTGAAGCAAAGTCATTTTTAGAATGTACAGCCAGCCACTATTCCTCCTGGAAAGACCCTTGTCCTCTTCTCCTGAAGCAAGGTAAAGGCAAATCAAAGATGTCATTTTTTTCTAAAAGCAAAATAAAGTCCATCTCCTCCATCCCTGTGTCCTCTGCCACCATAGCACCTGCTACCACCACAGCTGCCACAAAGACTTAACTCCTTCACCACCCATTTCTGATACCCAGGACTCTACTTGCTATTCCTGCCAGCACTAACACTACTGTTACCCCAAGCACCACTCGTATCATCCCTGCCAAGCAACTCCCTGCCACTCTCCTTAAGCCAGCTCACAAAAATTGTTATCAAAACTATGCCCCCTTACCACCTACAGTCTTTGTACCTACCTCAGAGTCTGCTGCCACATTGACCGCTAAAACACCAGGTAATCAAAAAGAGAAGAACATATGTGCTGTGAGTTCCAATCTACTGCTGAAAATTGCCACTTCCCTATCTCCAACACTGCCTGCTCATATTCCTCCAAAGTCTCCATGATCTCCTCCCATTCCTTGCTAAGACTTTTCAAATTGTGACAGAAATTGAGTTTCTACCCTCCTCTGATCTGTCCCAGGAAGTTCTCCAGCAAGAAGATAAGAAAAAGGAAGTCACCACAAGGACATTGGGCTTCAGAGATTCCCACACCCTCTAAGCTGCCTTTGCTCCCACTGCATGTCGGAATTCAGTGGACCTTGATTATCCTTTTTCCATGACTTTTCACTTAGAGGATTCTCAAAGAGTTCATTTGTTGCTCTTGGAGCATAGTGGCAACTTTAGGAGGATAGCAGTGCACTGGGTCAGAGCAGGTCACTTCCTATCTACTGAAATGCAGGAAGTTCCAGTCTACATCCATACCATCCTGAACATGCCTGATCTTGTGTGAAATACTGAAAGTTCCAAGCAATGAAGAAGAGGAACAAATCTGTCTTTTGGCATTTGTTAAAGATGTGACATTCACCTGAGTTGTTCCTAAATCACCGCAGTGCCTGCAGAAGGTAGAGAAAGAAAGGGAGAATGACTCAGATTCAGGGGGTTACATTGAGTACCTAGATGAAGAGGACAAAAACGAAAGCCATCAAAGTTCCCTTATTAACAAAGCAAAGAGGAAAGACTCACTGGCAATAAAGTTAAATCAAAGGCCCAGTGATCCAGGATTGAACTTGATTTCTTAACCTCAGAAAAGCAAAGAGCACTGGAATAAAATACAGTATCAGATTGAGAACACATTGATTCAACAACTGAGTCAAAGACCCACCCTAGAAGAACTGGGACAATGCAGTATGTTGCAACCTAAAAATGAAACTGATTTCCAGGCAAAAAAAAATGAAAGATTATATATCAACTCACTAGAAAGCTTTGTCAAAGGCTAACTGTGGCTGAACTCCTTCCAGAAGGATTATGAAATTTAATAAATATGTAGAGGTAATAGATGATCAAGATTATAACTGGTGACCAGGCATACCTGGGACTAACTTGACTCCTGCTACAAGACTGCAAAAAGAAAAGGATTAAATGAATATAAAAGCTCAAAGATGGAGGTTCATGAAGATAGCAGACATTTCACTTTGGGTTCTGGTTGTGGAGTGAAAAGGAATTCTATGAGTGTAGGCTTTTACTGGAATGGATTCTCATGCGCTGCTCACGAGACAGAACTGAACACTTTGTTAGTACTTTTGAGCTTTTCATTGCAACATATTTGAAGTGATTTTCCTCAAAGCCACCAAAGTTCTGGGACACTTGCAGTCTGCAAGTACTTTTTTTCTGAAGAATAACATTTATTTAGCACTTCATAAATGCTTACATATAAAAATATTCAACAATACCAGAGTAAAAACAGATAAAAATGTAAGGGTTAACACAGCTGTGTATTTTAAGTTGAGGTTGCATTTTTCTTGTTGTCTAGATTAGAAAACACCCCGCAAGTCGAAAGTCTGCAAGTATTACTGTCTGCACTACACTCCTGCCCCAATTGTCCTGAGGCACAATTTGCAACATTAACCTTCCTAACCTCCTGTGATTGTGAGCCCCACTGTGTAAGCATTAAGTTCTAGCTATCAAGTCAATTAGTGGTAAAAGGAAAAAACCCTAGAAGCCCAATTTTCTAGTGAAGTAGTCTTCACTTCCAGAGGAAGCCTTTGTAACACACCAGCCTGTCAGTTGAAAACATTGCCCTACGCCTCTTACAACACAGAAATATAGTCCTCTTCTGCACTCAAGCCTGAGAGGAAGTTCAGGGTTGGATATGTTCCTCTTTTTTGGCACTTGTTGTCCTGATTTTTATTTTAAAGTGATCTTAAAGAAGTATTTGGAATTTTCCTTCCTATCTACCTGAGCTGCAACCAAAATACAAATTGATCAAATGAGAAATAATACATATTTCTATATACAAATATGAAAAAAGCCCTTAATACTAATGCCAACTTGGCAGAAAAACTGACCTGTGGCTTAAATTGCATAGGCTGCTTTATTTTTATGAATAATACTGTACATTGCTTCAAACAATACATGTGTTCTCAGTAAAGCAGAGTTGTGGGCCCTCTGTGGAAGCACTTGGGTGCTGTTGGCCACACATTTTCAGCCAGAATCATAGCAAGGTCCTAAAGGGTGTGAGGTGCTGGCTATGAAGAAGTGTTTGGAGAAGACAAGGAAGGGATACGATCACAGCCCTCTGCTCCTCTCTTCTCAGTGCTGTTTGTCCTTTCCTGCTTCTCATTTTCTCTTCACTCCAACACTTTCCTCCCCCTCGACCCTCTCTGAAAGCTTTCCCTTCACTCACCTTTCCTTTTCCACACTGTACCGGTGCAGTTGGTGCCTAGGTACTGACTCGGCCCCCACTGTTTTGTAATATGTATTAGTACAGCTTCCTAAATAGGATTAGGCACTTTCCTTGACTTTTCATTGAAAACCAAACAGCCTCACTATCTGCCTCTAAATTCCTGGACACATTGTAAGTGGAAGAAAAAATAGTTTCTTTTTAACCAATGAATGTGGGGTATTTTTGTCTTCACTCTATTATAGTATATGACTCTCCCACAAATTTCTCCTGTATTATTCTGTAGCTTCTGTCATTCTTCCATATGGAATCTTTCAGCAGATTTTTCTCCTTTCATGTCCACATCAGACTTGCTAAAGAATGAGAATATTAGGTCAAAAGAAAAAATTTAAAAAGACTTAAAGGAGTTGTTTTTCTCTCTTGAGTGAAGAGGGAGGATTTTTTTTTTTTGCGGTACTGGGGATCGAACTCAGGACCCTGCGCTTGGTAGGCAAGCGCTTATTCCACTGAGCTATATCCCCAGCCCAGGGAGGATTTAGATTTCTTCATTTTCTTTATTTTATGGAAAAAAGATAAAACAGAATTTCATAACAGAATAATAGGATAATAACAAGAATTAATACCTTACATGTTGTTACTTTAAAATAGTTACTCAGGGTACAAGATATGGGCATAAAAATTTCTCCATTATATATTGGCACAAACCTTCCTTTTTAATGGTCTATGAGACAGTAATAGTACAACTGACTTGCATTTTTTCCATTTTCCTTAACTGTCCTCTCCCCTTTCACCCACCCTAATTCCTTTATCCTTTTGAACAATTTCTTCCCCTTTCACAATATCTATTATATATTTTAGACCTTATTTATTCTTTCAAATTCTCACACAAGCGAGACAATCTGCTGTTTACACATGAGTCTGATTTATTTCACTTATGAGTATGGTTTTAAGTTGTGTTTATTTACCTATAAAAGTCTGGAGTTTCTCCTTTATGACTGAGTAGTCCTCTATTGTATAAAATAACACATTTTTAAATCCATTCCTCAGTTGATGGCTATATTTTAAAAATACTGTCAATTGTCTTATGGCTATGGAAAAATACTGAAGCCAAATGGGCTTAAACACTTGGCTTACCAAGGTAAAATCAAGAGAATTCAGTCTGTCAGAGGTCTGAATCTAAGGTGCCCCCTATTAACTATTGACTTCTCACCATTCTGTCTTGATGGTTTAGAGACTTTGGCTTATGTCCACAATTCTTTCTGATTTTAGATGACATTTTTTTTTAAAGAGCAAAAATAATAAAATCAATGATACAGAATTTCAAAACATGATAATAGGAGATAAACAATGGTTAATATATTGCATATTGTTATCTTAACAGTAGTTACTCAGATTGAAAATTTAATCAAACAATATAAGCAAAAATTGTTCTTATTAATGAATTAATAGAAATTAGTAGTATAATTATCTGAGCTACCTTGTTTGTGTATATATATATATATATATATATATATATATATATATACATTTTTTTTCTTTTCTTCTTTTCTGCTTGCCCCATCCAAGTTGTTCGTTCTTTTTGAGCAGTTCTTCCCCTTTCACAATATCTATTTTATGTTTGGATATTATTTATTCTTTCAGTTTCTTACACTAAGGAGGCAATACAATGTTTATACATACAAGCCTCATTTATTTCACTAATGAATATGGCCTCAAATTGCATCTATTTACCCATAAAAGTCTCAAGTTTACCTTTCTTTATAGCTGAGTAGTACTCCATTGTATAAAAGTACCACATCATTTTATCCATTCCTCAGTTGATGGGCATTTGGGTTGCTCCCAAAATTTAGCTATTACAAATTGTGCTGCTATAAACATGGGTGCACATACATCACTGTGGTATTACATCTTCAATACCTCTACAAAAATGCTCAGAAGGGGAATAGCTGGGTTGAATGGGACCTCTAATACTAGTTTTTTTTAACAATCTCCACATGATTTCCATGGTAGTTGTACCAGTCTACATTCTCACCAAGGGTGGAGAAGGTTCTTTCTTCCCCCAAACACTATCAGCATTTGTTAGTGGTTGATTTCTTGATTATAGCCAATCCTTCTGGGATGAGATGGAATCTCAGGGTTGTTTCAATTTGCATTACTTAAATGACCAATGATGTTGAACATTTTTTCATATATTTATTTGCCATTTATATTTCTTCATCTGAGAAGAGCATATTCAACTCAGACGCTGATTTTTGGATTGGGTCTTTGAATGAGGGTCCTGATTTCTTTCAGCTCTTTGTATATTCTAGATAGATGTCCTTTGTTTGAGGGACAGTTGGCTAAAATCTCTTCACACACTGTGAGATTTCTTTGTACTCTGTTGGTGAGTTCTTTTGATATGAAAAAATTTTTAATGGGATGAAATCTGAGTTGTTGATTCTTTGAAGTATTTCCTACGCAGTTTGAGTTTTATTCATGAACTCTTTGCTTACACCTATGTCTTCACGTTTTCGACCTACTTTCTCTCTCAGTAGATTTAGCATTTCTATTTTAATATTTAGATCTCTGATTCATTTTGACTGTAGTTTTGTGCACAGTGATAGACATGAGTCTAATTTTAGTCTTCAGCATGAGAAAGTCAGTTTTTCCACCACCATATATTAAATAGGCTATCTTTCTTCAAGTGAACATGTTTGGCCCCTTTGTCAAAGATAAGGGGGCTGAGTGTGTTTGTAATTGTTTCTGCATCTTCTAGTCTGTTCCACTGAACCTCAGGTCTGTTCTTTTGCCAGTAACATGCTGATTTTATCACAGTAGCTTTGTAGTATAATTTCAAGTCAGGGATTATGATGTTGCCTGCCTTGTCTTTGTTGGCCAGGATTGAATTTCCTATTCTAGGTCTCTTCTGTTTTCAAATAAATTTTATGAATGTTTTCTCTAGATTGATGAGGTATTCTAGTGGTATTTTGATCAGGATTGCATTAAATATGTATAACAGTTTGGGGATTATGACCATTTCCACAAAGTTGGTTCTTTCTATCCATGAACAAGCAATGTCTGTCCCTATTCTGGTATCCTCTTTGACTTCCTTTTTCAGTACTATAATTTTCAATATATAGATCTTTTACTTCCTTTGTTAGATTGATTCACAAGTATTTCATTATTTTGAATGCTATTGTGAAGGGTGTGTTTGCCATAATTTCTCTCTCAATTAGTTTGTTATTTGCATACAGGAATGCTACTAATTTTGAGGGTTGATTTTGTATCTAGCTACACTACTAAATTTGCTCATTACATCTAGCAGGATTTTGGTGAAATATTTGGAGTTTTCTATGTGGAGTATCCTGTCATCTGTGAATAATGATAATTTAACTTCTTCCTTTCCTATCCTTAATCCATTTATCTCTCTCTCTTGTCTAATTGCTCTGGCTAATGTATCCAGAATAGGAGTGGTGACAGTGGACATCCTTGTCTTGTTCCTGAGCTTAGAGAGAAAGTTTTCAGTTTTTGTCTATTTAGTGTTATGTTGGCTGTTGGTTTGTCATACATGGTTTTTATCAGATTGAGGTAAATATTTTCTGTAGGACTTTTTGTATTGTGAATGAGTTTTGGACTTTGTCAAAAGCTTTTGTGCATCTATTGAGATATTGTGTGATTTTTTTCTTTGGCTCTCTCAATATGGTGTACTACATTTATTGATTTGTTGATGTTGAACCATTCCTGCATTCCTGAGAGGAATCCACTTGGTCATAGTGTTATAATCTTCTTGATGATTTGCTACATTTTGTTTGCTAGTTTCCTACTGAGGAGTTTTCATTAGGGAGATTGGCCTGTGATTCTCTTTTTTGGTTGAGTCTTTCTCTGGTTTTGGTATCAGGGTAATACTTGTCTTGAGGAATGATTGAGGAAAAATTTCTTCCCTTTCAATTTCATTAAAGAGTTTGAGAAGTATTGACATTAAATCTTCTCTAAATTTTTTGTAGAATTCAGCCATGAATCCATCAGAACCTGGGCTTTTATTTATTTTTAAGTTTTTAATTATATTTTCAATTTCACTAACAGATATTGTATTATTCAGAATTTATATGTTGTTGATTAACTTTAATAATTTATAAATTTCTAGGAATCTACCCATTTCTACTGTGTTTTCCATCCTATGCAAGTAAAAATTTTTGAAGCAGATATTGATGAATTCTGAATTACCACAATGTCTGAAGTGATTTCACCCTTTTCTATCCTCACTGCATGAATTTGAGTTTTGTCTTTCCTCTTTTGATAAGGTTGGCTATGGGTCTATCAAACTTATTTACTTTTACAAAGTACTAACTCTTCAATCCCTTAATTCTTTGTATTACTTTCTTAGTCTCAGTTGCATTAATTTCTGCTCTGTGTGATTTCCTCACTTGTACGGGCTTTGGGCTTGACTTGCTCTTCTTTTTCTAGAAACTTGAGGTTCAGCGTTAGGTTATTTGTGCTTATTCTATTTTCCTGATATGAGAACTCACCACTATAAATTTCCCTCTTAGGACTGCTTCCATTGCATCCTACAGGTTGGATTATGTTTTATTTGCATTTTCCTTTGATTGTTGATATTGTTTAATTTCTTCTGCAACTTTGACCTATTGGTTTTTTCAGGAGGGTGTTATTTAATTTCCATGTGTTTATACAGTTTTTGTGGTTTCTTCTGCCATTAATTTCCAATTTCATTGCACTATAGTCAGATAATATGCATGGGATAATTTGAATTCCTTTGCATTTATTTAAGCATGTTCTATGGTCTATTATATGGTCTACTTTAGAGAACATCCCATGTGGATCTGAGAAGAGTGTGTATTCTGATAATGTTGGGTGGAACACTATGTAAATGTCTAAGTTCATTTGTTGAAAAGTTTGCACCAGTTTCTAGTTGATCTATCTCTTTGTGACAATGGGGTATGAAGTTTCCTGTTACCATTGTGTTATTACATATTTGATTTTTTGTGTTTATTAATATTTATCTTATTTAGTTGGGCACTTCTGTATTTGGTGTATACATATTCATGATTGTTACCTCTTCCTCTTGCCATTTTCAAACATGTAGTGACCTTTTTTCTTTACCTCTTTTGATCATTCTTGCTTTGAAGTTCACATTGTCTGCAAACAGAATAGCTACTGCTGCTTTTTTCTGTGTTTCTGTTTCATGGAGTATTGTTTCCATCCTTTGACTTTCATTCTGTGAGTTTCTTTTTGAGTTAAATGTGTTCCCTGTATAGAGTATATTGCTGGATCTTGTTTCTTTATAAATTCAGCCCATCTGTTTCTTTTGATTGGAGAATTGAGGTCATTTACAGTGATGGTTATAACATATATATTGCCTTATCTTTGTCATGTTATTTTTCTGCTGTTGGTTTTCTGTTTTTCCCCTTTTTTAAACTTATCGCCATGCATAGTGGTTTCTTTTTATTGTTTTTCTTTAATTGAGATCATTTTTATCTTTGCCTAGAATACCTTTCAATACCCTTTATAATGTTGGTTTGGTTGTCATGAATTTCTTCAGTTGTTCTTTGTCATGGAAGTACTTTATTTCTCCATTAATTTTGAAACACAGTTTTGCAGGGAACCTCATTGTGTGTTGGAAGATGTTTTCTTTCAAAACTTGAAATACTTCATGCCAAGCTCTTCTTGAGTTGGTTTGTGTTGAGATCTGCTGTAATTCTGATGAGTTTTCTATCGTAGGTGATCTGTTCCTTTTCTCTAACAACTTTTAATATTTTTTTGTTCTGAATTTCTGGGATCTTGATTATCACATGTCTGGGTGTATATTTACTTTGGTCATGTCTTATTGGAATTCTATATGCAATACTTAACTGTATGTCAGATTCTGTGCCCATGTTTGGGAAAGTTTCTGCTATTACTTCTACAAATATTCTTTTTATCTAATTTGGGTTGACTCCTGCATATTCATTGACAGCAATTATTCTTGTATTTTTCTTTGTGCCATCTTGCAGCTGTGGTATTGTTATTGTCTGATACTTTGTTTTGTTCAAGAGAATTTTTCTTTCAAGATTGCTAGCTTCAATCCTGTCTTCCAGATCTGAAAGTCTGTCTTCAGTTTCATTCAAGCAGTTTTGCCAGCTTTCAGTGGAATTTTTAATTTCCTGGGTATCTGTCTGAATCTATTTCAGGCATTTTATTTCTTTCCTGTATTGATCATTTACAGTTTCCCTCCTCTTCCTCTCATCATCTATTTTTGTCTACTTTTAGATTTGCTGAGCATGTGTTTTATAAATGTTGATATTTCTTTTTTACCTGTTAGATTATTTCAGATCTGATTTCCTCTATATCCTCCTGAATTTGTTTCTTTGCTTTGGTTGCTATCATTTCAGGAATCAGGTGTGTGTCTTCCATTTTCCTCTATCTCATCTCCTGGACTTGTGCTCTGTGGACTAGAAGTCTGAGATCGCATTTTGCTTCTGCATCTTGTCATTTTTTATTTTAAAAGTTTTTATTTTGTTTTCTGTTTTGATTCTTGCAAGTTTTTGTAGTAGGTAACTTTATCACTAGGATCAAGGCCTTTCTAGACAAGGTTTGTTCTTCAGGATTTCTTCCAAATATAGGAGGTTCTTGGTTTGTGTCTGTCCCAAGGTTCTACCTTCCCAATTAATTACCAGTGAGATATTTGGATCAGGCCTCAGTCATTTGGTGCTAGGGTGTGGTAAGATTATTACCCCAGAACTTACAAATATTGTTTCAGAAATAAAAACAACTGATTAAAACAGATATGTGCCAAATAAATACATAAGAAAATGTTTAATGTCATTAGTCACTCAAGAAATGCAAATTAAAACAACACTGAGATTCCATCTCATGCCAGTAAGAATGGTTTTCACTAAGAAGTCAACCAATAACAAATGATGGCAAGGCTGTGGCAAAAAAGAAACCCTTCTTCACTGCTGGTAGGAGTGTAGACCACTACAGCCACTGTGGAAATCAGTTTGGAGATTCCTCAGTAAGCTAGGACTAGAGATTCCATTCCACCCAGCTATTCCCCTTCAGGTATTTCCCCAGAAGAACTGAAAACATCATATCACAGCTATATATGTGCATCTATGTTTATAGCAGCACAATTTCTACTAGCTAAATCATGGAAGCAAACCAAATGTCCATCCACTGAGGAATGGATAAAAAAGTTGTGATATTTTTATATAATGGAATATTACTCAGCTATAAAGAAAGATAAACCAAGGCTTTTATAGATTATGGGCACAACTAGAGACCATACTCATAAGTGAAATAAATCAGACCTGCATGTGTAAACCCCATATTGTCTCACTAGTGTAAGAACCTGAAAGAGTGAATAAAAATTGGGACATATGATAGATAATGGGAAATGAAAGGAAACTTCTCAAAAGTAAAAAACAACTGAGATGAAGGAAAAGAAAAGAAGGGGCAAATTATGCATATATGTACACAGGATAGCTAATATAGTTGTACTGCTGACTTCTATTGTTTTATTGAAAATGAAACAGTTAATGTTTAATTGATCAATCTTACATGTCTATATTTGTTTACCTGAGTAACCAATTTGAAGATATCAATATGTAATGCAACAACCATTATTAATTTCCTGTCACCTTGTCTGAAATTCAGTATTGCATGTATTTTTTTGTGTTATTTTGTGAATGCATGTGTGTTTGTTATTATGTTTTCGTTCTTTTATCTTTAAAATAAAAAAATAAAATAAAAGATAGACTATCCTAGCTAAAGTAGTATAATTAGCACTCCCAATTTCCTCAAGCATGGTTTAGAAACTGACTAACTGTGATAACTATTAGTTTTGTACCTTTAACCATAGCACCAAAATCTACAAATCAGTTATAAATTGGGGCCTTGTATGTAAAATATTTCCCCTTGATAGAGTGGTTTTACCCTGTGGTGGGGAAATTTAAGAAGGATAATGGATAGAACAGAGATGACTGAAAAGAAATAATGTAGAAGCCGGGCTGAAGGTTGAAGCATGATCACACAAGTTTGGAAAAGTAGAAAAGAGGGCAGAAGAGAAAGAATAAAGCAGTAAGCAAGAGATTATTGCAGCTGACCAGGAAAACTAGAGAGGCTATTCACTCATATGAAAATACGATAAAGTCTAGAGAGGTAAACTGAGTAAAGAGGGAAAGAAAATGAATAGATTAGAACAAATATGTGGGTAAAAGACAAGAAAAAAGGAAAAGGAATGGAGAAGAAACCACAAACCAGAAAGAAAGAAAGAAAAATTAAGAAATAACATAATTCCTCTGGTGTCCACTGAGATCCCAAAACTACTGGCTAACATTGCCAAACCTGCGATAGAGTTTGTGCTGGATTTGAGGCTGCTTTTGGCCTCCAGATGTGGGGGCCCAGGCCTGAGTCTTCAGCTAGTATTTCCTTTATGTCCCTTAGCAGCCTCCTACTCACTACCCTGTTTCTCTTGGTGGCGTCTCTCTCAGCTGCTGTGCTGTTCTCCGACAGATGGACCTATTCCCAGTCCCGTGCGTCTTTGGCTCTGCCTGGTCCTTGCCCAGCCTTCCTTGCTCCTCCTCCCCCAGCCAGTCTCTGTCCTCTTACATCTCTCGCAGGGTTTGGTGAGATTCTGTGATATGGTCTGGTCTTCTCCTACTGCTGTTGCAGTCTAAGGCTGCTCAGTCCAATTCTTATCCCTCTCACTAGGTGAGTGCTAACTTGCCATGCATTGCTTCACAAGTTCCACTGCCACCTTCACCCACCTGTACTGTAGGCTTTAGCTTCCTTGGGTGAGATGGGGGCTGATGTTGGGTATGTTGCTGCTCCCCTCCCCGGCAATGTGGGGATAGTCTTGGGCCGCACAGTCCTGAGGTGCAAGGTTGTTTAATTCCCCATACCTCTCCAACCACAGCTCATGGGGGAGAGGTTAGGTGTTACATTTACTACACACTCCTATAGTCTTTAATCTTGTTCCTGATGGTTCCAGTTAGCTCTCTGGTGCACAGAAGAACAGGATAAAAAGAAGAAAGAAAGGGAAGAGCAAAGTAAAATAGAGGGGGAAAACAGAAAAAAACAACAAAAAAGAAAAATGGCTGAATGTCAGGGTGGGCACAGCTCATGTTGGCAGAATTTAGAACTAAACTGTAGCATCTTCTGTTTGATGGAAGGCAGACGAGGCAGTGACCTTATATACCAAGTCTATCCTGTATGGTTTTATTTAGCCACATTATTTTAGTATATCTCTTCTTCTTTTTATTTATTATTTATTTATTTATTTATTTATTTTGGTACTGGGAATCGAACTCAGGTCATTGTGCTTGCCAGGCAGGCACTTATGCCCCTAAGCTATATCCCTGGCCCTCCTCTTCCTATTCCTCCTCCTCCTCCTTCTTTTCTTCTTCCTCTTCCTCTTCCTCTTCCTCTTCATCTTCTTCTTCTCCTCTCCTCCTCCTCCTCTTTTTCTTCCTCCTTTTCCTCCTCCTCCTTCTTCTTTTTAAAATTCCTAGTATGTCAAGCATTCATCCTGATCTGGCAACCCACAGGCAGCCAGGTGTGCTGGTTGGCTGTTTTATCAATTCCTTTGCGTTTTGCTTGATCTATTAGTCTGTTAGGTCACATTGATTTTAGTTTCAGTGTGCATGTCCTTCCCCTTTCTTCCAATTACCTGTGTTTTAGTTGAATTTCTCTCAGGAGCTCTGAACAAGGATTCTCGTTTATTCAGCCATGTTCTCCATTCTGAGAAGACATTTTTAAACACTCTTTCACTGTATTTCTTTCCTTTAATGTACCAAGTTTGAAACAGAAACTGATTTCTTGAGCTACTTGTCTGCTTTCTCTTTGCCATCATAGATTCTTGTTTATCTCTTATCTCATTCATCTGCTCTTGAAAAAATACATGTACTGAGCAGGTAAATCTATTCAGTTGTTTTTATGTATATAAAAATGGATTTTGTGTTGCTTTTCTGTTTAAGTTGGAAGAAGAAGCAAAAGCCTAGTATATTGTACTTGAAGATGCTTCATTGGTGTACAGAACCTCCTTACAAAATATTAATTATATTGTAAAATAAATAAATAAGCAAATGATCCAGACTCCTAAAGACCACCGTGTTGAGTACTGACAACAATATCCAGCAGATTCTTTCTCAGAACTTGAGTTCATTGAGTAAAGCACGGAAAATAGGTAAAGTCATGACTACTCTCCGTTCTCTATGAAGCTTAAATAAGGATCTGAGATCTCAGAGAAAGAGTTCCAGCTATGACAGCATCTAGCCAGATTCCTGAATGTTGCTGCTCTTGTTGTTGCTAACGATGACAGTACTCTCTGAGGTACTCTAAGTGCTAAAAATGTAGGACTTGAATAATATTACCATCATTCTCACTTTGTAAATGAAGGAGCACCTTACTAGGAGCAGAGATACTTTAAATAGCCCCCAACACTTATCAACTAGAAAGTGGCAGCAATGAGAGATCCACTCTGAATCTCACAAACCTATCACTAACATTGTCCCTTGCAAGGCCTGGCTAAAAAGGGTAGTTTGCATCATCCCACAGAAGATAAGAAAGTGAAAGTTGCAACCTTTCTAACTTGAGGAAAAGCAAGGTTTGCTTTGTCAGTTGGTGAGGTGGCAGTCCTATCAAGAGCCACACTCTTGACAGCCATCTACATTACTTTCCAGATTTACATTTTTACTGCTAACTTTTATGATTTTTCTTTACTTTAAAAAATCAGGTTGATCTATCACCTTAAAATTATGAAACCCTTTTTTGTGGATGTGTACAGAAAATTACCACTTCCCTTTATCAGGCAGTTACATTGTGGTTGCAGGGTTGTGTCACTACCTGGTTGCAGTGCAGAACCCTGTGATGAAGAATGGAAATCCAGGTAAAAAGTAGAGACATGGCTAGAAAGAAAGTGAAGCCATAGTAAAAGAATGGGCTTTAAAGCTAGAAAGTCTATGTTCAACCACAAAGATATGATCAAGAACATGCTTGATAACCTTTAAGGGAAGAGCAATTCTGTTGCCTCCAAGTCAGTGCAGGGAAAGAATTCAAGGGCAACAGAAAGGTTGATGATATTGACCTTCACATTCTAGCATGCAGTCACTATCTTTCCCCCTATTTCCTCAGCGAAAGTGATGAATTAAAAAGAGGTATCGTTGAAAACACCTGAGGTGTGGTTTCTGCTAATGTGCTCTTCTATTAGTTCATCTATGCTGCTTGATTCTAGAGGTACAAGTCCAACAAACTGGATAACATGACTGTAAATTGTGTTGGCCCAGGGCTGTGGCCAGAGAACACGCTCAATAGGTGGTAATGCTTTTCCCTCTTCTCTTCCCCGTTCCTTTGCCCTCTCCTCCCACCTTCCCCCGGCATGATTAATTCTGTCAAAATGTAGATATTGGAAGGAATCTTCATCCCTTCACTGGATATGTTCAAAAACAACAGCTTGGAAGGTGAGTTAAAAGAGACAAAGGCACAGAAGAATTAAATTTGGGTTGATGCCTTCTAACTTTCTTTCCAAACTTGAGAGATTTTCCCTAACTGGGAAGCATTTAATTCCTCCAGGAGACACATACAGCCACATTTGTGGGAAAGAAGAAGGGGCTTATCACAAAGCAAAGTATCACCACAAATACTCATGGAATTATCACAGGTATTATTGCTTCTACTAACAACAAAAAACAGAACATATGAAGTAAGTCAGATACTATGTGACTGATATCCATTCTTGAGCTGAAGCAAGAGGTCAAAAAACAACCAATCAGTTCAGCAAACTAGCTTATGATAAGGACAGTTGACATTCCAGGTGCCAGTCAAATTCAGTTGGTAAAACATAGACAAATAGTTTAATTTTGCCACTAAACTGATAGCTGATTTTATGTAGTTGTACCCTGGCCTTACCTTGCAAAAGATGACTCAAAATTGGAAAAATTGAAGTGTATAACAGCAGAATAGTTGAATTTTGCCTACCAGTGCCTCAGAAGGACCCACTCCTATTTCAGGGAGCTAAGACATGATGCAAAGTCTACAGCGTATGCACTTCCCCTGAACTCAAAGAACTGAGCTAGATACCTTTAATTTTGCTTTTATCTAGAAAATATATTTTGTACATTTCACAAAAACCGAGTGGAGGCTGTCTTTCTCTATGAACCTACAAGGCCAACTGAGCTTTTGCCTCATTTCTTAATCTCTTTCTGTGTAAACTTGAGTCTCTCTGTGGACAAATGTATCACTTCTCATGATACTGGTGCTTACGGGCATTTCCCAAATGACTCTGGTGGGAGTTGCTGTTTATTTTGCAAATTAAGTGAAACCAAAATACATTCACCTTAGAGGAAAAAATTTTTTTTACCTTGCTTTGTGTTAAGACTCTACTCTGGTAATGAATTCATATTTATATGACCTTGATAAAGAGCTTTAATTGAAAATGTATGTTATGTTATACTTTAGTGGAATGGATTAAATTAGGATTTTCAAGAGAGTATTCAGTTTGAGACAAATACATGTAATAGTAAATGATAGGACAAGAGAGACTCCATTTTCTTTTTTAACTTCATAATAAGAGAAGTCATTTAAGCTGTAGTTGACCCCACTCTTCATCCCTTCCCCTTGGTGATCAACCCACTTAAAGAACAGCCATAAATGGGAACAGAATGAACAGGACAAATTGGGAAGTAGGCTAAACTTTAAACCACAATGGTCATCTTGAATCTGTCTGTCTGGCAACTTCTGGGGAATTGTAAACCTGTAACTGTTATGTGACATTCTTGTAAAAGTCCCCAAAATGAGGTAATGATTACTATGAAAACCTAAGATGTACTTAAACTAAAGATGAGACCTAGATCAGAGTAGACATCCTCTCTGACTGGTGGTCAGAAACTGTCCATCCAGCAGCTCTCCAATAAAATTTTGTTTGTTCCTGCCTTTTCAGTCTCTTGTAAGTGCCTGTCTCATTGGACTCATTTACTGTATCATAAACATTTATTGTCAAAGCCATCATCAGGATTCTAAAGAACTTACATCTTCCTGTATTCTTGAGTTATACTAACCAAGGCCAGTCCTGTTCCAGGAAATGTGGGTGGAAACTTATGAAATTATTTAATGCTATTTATTAACAGGCATGAATAAACTAGAAAGATCTTTGCTCAAAGTTATTACAGCTCTTAAATAAATGCAGTAAATGAAATAAAGATAAAATAACCAATTAAAATACTTCATTTGTTCTTTGAAACTAAAATATTTTCCCTCAAATATAACACCCCAATGATGTAATGTTGTCCTTACTATATCAATTTTAAAATAGCAGTTATATGTGAATATTATGCTAAGCCTATCTGTAATTTTCACAACGTTTCTACATATTGTCCATTTGATAAATAAAGAATCCAAATTCTGACTTGAAATCAATTCTTCAGTTGCCCAGGCACAAGAATGTGTGGGAGTTGAGACTGACTGAGAGCCCTGTGAGGTCAGAGTGAGTCTGATGACTCATTGTGCTCAGCTTCTATCTCAAAGCTTACTGCATAGCAAGGTTTTTAATAACTCTGTATTGGAGGAATGAACAAATATGGGAACCAATGCCTGACTTCAAATCAGATGTTCCTGCCATTGTAGTAAATCTCCTCCTCCAGTCTCACAAAATGGTACTGTTACCGGGTCCAGTTAAAGGAAGGGTCTAGAACCTAAATAGAGGCTGAACAGTGATAGGAGTAATTACTCATGCTGCGAAATTTTTAGTGGAAAACTAGACTTTTTAAAAGTCTGAAAAAAGGCAATGATTATTTAGTGTAAGGACATTTCAGAGACGCTTGTTTTAGTGTTGCGCTACTTAGTTATTTTGCAGAAAAGTCATTTTGCATTTCTAAGAAATCATTCTACTCTATTTTGCTTTTAGAAAGAAAAGGCTTTTAATTTTCCCACTAGTGCAGATTTATTTCTTGTATTCTATACATCCTTAAAAGGTGAAGAATTCTAAAAATAGTATACAAAGGGTTAAAAAAGTCTGTATGTTTGTTTTTTATTTTAAAGACAAAAGAATGGAAACATATCAACAAACAAACAGACATAAACCAGAATAACCCAAAAACAATAAAGGAAATAAAAAATTATAGAGAAGATAGTAGGGAATTAACAATGGTTGCTGTATTACATAATGTTATCTTCGCATTTGTTACTCAGTTATACAAATAAAGGCATGTACGATTAATCAAACAATTTTCTCCTCCCTCATCTCCTTTGTTCTCCCACCCAAGCAGTCATCTTCCCTCTTATAATAACTGTACTTTTTGGTTTTATTCATTCCCTCGGGCTCTCACATTGGGAAGACACATGGCTGCTTCAAATTATGCTAGAACAAACATGGGTGCACACAAATTACTATGGCACTAGGTGGAAAAGCACCCAACCTCAATGACGATACATAGGCAGGGGCCCAAGCACATTATGATCAGCATCCCACTGACAAGCCCTGGAGGCCCTCGGGATCGGGTCAGGTCCACGGGATTTCCCCTGCGTTCTGCCAGACTCCACCCCAATGCAGCACGCCTGGGGACACAGTCGAATCCGCAGGGTCGAGTCCACAGGGTCACCCCCACCAGACTCTGCCCCTTTGTATGTTTGTTAATATGTTTTCATTCTTTTATCCTTAAAATTTTAAAAAGGCATTTTGAAGCTAATGTTTTTCATGTCAAAATGTCAGTTTTTCATGTGATTGAGAATGTGACTTTGTGGAAATAATGGAAAGTTAACTGTACTTTTCATTGCCTATTCTTTTTTCTTCTCTACCTTATCCTCATCCTGTAAAAACACCTGGGTTACTGACTGTCTTCCCCACTAGACCATTGTCTACAAGGGCAAAGAACTCTTCTGCCTTGTTTGATCCCAGAGCTGAGAACAGTATTTTGTAGATAGAAGATAATGACTAGTTGTAGGAAAGAACAGAGTAAAAAATGTGAAGTATTACCGTAATTTTTGCAGGTAACCTTAAGGATTGGGATACTCAGCACCACTCATCTAGAAATCAGTTATTTTCCTCAGGTACTTTGTCCTCATGGAAAAAACTGTGCTCATGTGACTAACCAGTCAAGCTACCCTCACATACAGATCGTGGGTAGAGGCAGTGTGGACCACATAACCATGCTCCTGATCATTTCTAAAACATATAACTTTAAAACAGATATGTGAATATTAAATGACATTATGAAAACAAAGACAAAGATTTAAGTACATATGAACACAAACTACAGACTAGTTCCTCATGATTTACCTGAGTTTTCATCATGACCTCAGTGGCAAAGTGAATCTGAATCTTTGCTTAAGGCCAGAACACATGAGAAATGTGGACTATTCTAGCAGTTGGACATCAAATTCCCTTGACAAATGGCACAATCCAAACTCACTTCTCTGTTTATATTCTATGACAGAGAGAAAAAAAGGCACTAATTTGCTCCCTTGGAGCACCCCCACACAGGGATTTAAAGATGGAAGGGGGTGATCTCTTTTTCCTTTGTAGGACTTCATTTTACAATTTGCATTAATATTTATTTTTCACTACTTTCTCTGTAAAAAAAACGGGGGGAGGAATGATTTCTCAAGATGACTTCTTGAGCCTACATAAACTTGTGGGCTTCCCTTCAGTCAGGAAAAGCTTTCTTGGCAATCATGGCTACAAATTACTCATTCTGAATGTACCCTACTAAACCTGTTCTCCAGATACTGTGCTTGAGAGTTCAGAGGGAAGGAACTCATTTAACTATATAATTACTAGGCTTCCAGGTTCCATTTGGTTTATATCTCCACTTATATATTGACTATATACACTGTTAGAAACCTCCAAGATTAACAATTAGTAATTTTAACTTGGTACTGCAAGCAAAATAATGAAGGAACATTTTGCTTTCCTGATAATTACATTCCAATTAGAGAAGTTGGGGAACAAACATATAATAATAAAAGGAGAGGTCAGTATAACTATTTGAAAAGGAATACCACCTGAGATCACTGAGTTTATCACCAACAGAGTTGTGTAAACAGTTCTGACTCCACGTTCTTTATGCTGGATGACACAATTACAAATAACCAGGAAATCTATCATCCTCCTTGTAAACCTCTTTTCACTGGTTTCCTTTGCCAGAAATTGTAGACTTCTTTACCATAGGAGATTTTGAAAGCAAGTCTCTCTAGTTGGCTACTAATGTTTCTTAGTCAGAGCCAGTAAACACAGAGGTAGTAGACAGTGCTCCACTGGGTCAGCACACCAGCACCCTCTCTGCATCTCTGGTGGAGACTGTACCCTGATGAGTCCACGGGGACCCTGCAGTTATGGTTGCCTTAGCAAGCTTGGATTTTTACCAAGGTTATCGCTGGAGAGTGTCAGATTTACAAATCAGATTTCTTTTTTTGTCTTTTTGTGACAGGGTCTCACTATGCAGTTCAGGCTGGCCTTGAGCTCACTTTGTAGCCCAGACTGGTCTCTAATTTGAGATGATCCTCCTACCTCAGCCTCCCAACTGCTGGAATTATAGGCATATGCCACCACACCCTGGCTACATATCAGATTTCTTTTTAAAATACAAGTTTATTTATCTTGAGGTAGTTGTAGATTTGCATGTAGTTGTAAGAAGTAATTTTCTTTATTTTTATTTAAATAGTACACATTAGCAGTATATAGTGACTGTGCTCATTGTGGGGAGCTGTTTCGTGGACATAACACATCGTAACTGTTTTTATGACCCATTCTCCTCTCTCACCTATCCCTCACCATCTCTTCACCCCCTTTCCATTTGCAAAAAATCTGCCATCTCCATGTTTCTTATTATCAATCTCTTATTTTGTTTTTCAATTTATTTATACTTTTGGTAACTCATGCAAGAGAAACCATGTGAATTTAAACTTGTATGTTTGATTTCTTCACCAAACATTAGGGTCTCAAGATACATCCATTTTCCTACAAATGATTCAAATTTATCCTTCTTTATAGGAGAGTACTACTCCATGGTGTCTAAATACACTTTCTTATTCCATTAGTTTACTGATGGACATATGCAAACCTCCAAGATTAACAATTAGTCATGCTGCTATAAACATTATGTATACATGTATCATTGTAATATTCCTTTAACTCTTTCAGGAAGATACCTAGAGGGGAATAGCTAGGTTGCATGGAATTTCTGTTCTCCAGACTGACTTCCACAGTAACTGTACTAACTTGCATTCTCACCAGCAATGTAGAAAAGATTTTTTCCCCACAGTTTTATCAGCATTTGTTATTATTTGATTTTTTCATGGTAGCTATGCTTTCTGGAGTAAGATGGAACCTCAAAGTTGTTTTCATTTGCACTTCTTTAGTAGCCAAAAATGTTGAAAAACATTATAATGTATTGATTTGTCATGTGTACTGCTGGGAAGTACCTATTCATTTCAGTTGTTTATTTTTTTATTTGATCTTTTATTTTGGAGGTCTCATTTTTGAATTCCATATACATTCTACCTATTAGTCCTCTTCTATCTGTAGAGTAACTTATAATGCTTTTCAGTTTATAATTTGTGTGCTCACTCTTTTAGTTGTGATCATCATCATTGTTCTTTCTTTTTTTCTGCTGTGCAGAAGATTTTAAATTCGATATGATCCCATTTATTTCTTCCCAGTACTACATCTTGTGCAACTGGGATTCTGTTCAGAAAGTCCTTGTCTATGCTTATATCATCAAGAGATTTACTTATGTTATCTTCCAACAGGTTAACTTTTTCTATTTTAACATTTAGTTACTTGTTTCATTTTTATTGTAGTTTACTACATGGTCAGAGATATGGATCTATGTTAAATCTTCTGCATGTAGAGAGCCAATTTTCTAGCATTATTTATTAAAGAGTAGTATTTGTCCAGAATATCTATGCTTGGTTATATTCCCACCACTGATACATTTGTGACTCATTTACTCTGTATCCTTGCCAGTGTTTTGTGCTATCACTATTTTTAAAATTTTACCTTAGTAAAATTCACTTAACAACTCACCAATTTAACCCTTCTGATGTTTAAAAGTCAGTTGCTTTTTATTATATTCAAAATGCTGTACCACAATCACCACTATCTAATCCCAAAGATATTCAAAATCCCACAAAGAAACTGCGTATCTATTAAGTCACTATCTATTGCCTATTACTAGTCCCTAGAAATTACCAGTGTTCTTTCTATCTTTATGCATTTGTGAATTCTGAACATTTCAAATAAATAGAATCTTACAATGTGTGATTATTTGGTCTGCATTCTCTCAGTACAAAGTTTGATCATACTCTGGCATCTATTATCAAATGTTATAGTTGACTAATATTCCATTGTATGTATTTACTACAACTTTTTTATTCATCAGTTTATAAAACTTCAAGTTATTTTAAGTTTGGCAAGTATGAATAATGATGCTATGGATATTCATGCCCAAGGTTTTGTTTAAACATAGAATTTTAAATCTCGAAGCTTACTGGGTAATTTGATAATTCTGTTCACACTTTGAGAAGTTGCTAGTTGTTTTTTTTTCATAACCGCACCAATTTACATCCCTCATAGCAATGTACGAGAATTCCAATTTCTCTGTATCCACACTCATGTTGTTTTCCTTTGTTTTCATTATTATTGTGGCCAAGATAATGAGTGTGAAATTACTGTTCCTGAGTTCGATTACTGGTACCAAACAAAAAAAAAGAAAGAAACAAAATGAAACAAATTTTTCCCACATGGTGGCGCACACCTGTAATCCCAGCACTCGGGAGGCTGAGGCAGGAGGATCATTGTGAGTTTGAGGCCAACCTGGGCTACAAAGTGAGCTCAAGGCCAGCCTGAACTGCATAGCGAGACCCTGTCTCAAAAAGACAAAAAAGAACACTTTTGGGAGAAATGTCTTTGTAAGATTTTTGTGCACTTTTGAAATTGGGTTGCCTTCTTGTTCACTTACAAGTTTTTAAATATATTTTGACTATTTGACCTTCATGTTTCTCCCATTCTATAAGGTGCACTCTGAGTTATAGTTTCAATTTCTTAATGATATGACTCAGAAAAGTTTAACATTTTTTGTGAAGTCCAAATTATCTCTTCTTTTTGCTTATTCTATGTTATTTTCTGGTGTCATATATAAGAATGCGTTGTAAAACCTGAATTCAAGAAAATTTATTCCTGTGTTTTCTACTAAGATTTTATAGTTTTAACTCTTAATATTTAGGACTTTCAGACATCCTGACTTAATTTTTATAAGTCATTTTATCATGTGCAATGTCATCCTTTTGCATATAAATATCCAGTTCTCCTTGCATCAGTTTTGAAGACTTTCCCACGAAGTACTCTTCGACCCTCGACAAAATGAATTGACCGTTGATGGTTTATACTGGCCAAAAATCTTCCGAACTGACTCAAAGAAATGGAAAATATGAGCAGAACTATAACTAACCGAGACACACCATGGTGAAACTTTTGTATATACCTCTTTTTCTTTTCCTTAAGGTAGAGATTAGGTTATCAATTTTATTTTTTTTTTATTTTTTACTTGTTATTGACACTCATTCTCACTATGACAGTGCCCCACATTCATACATCAGGCCTCAGTCTTTCCCAAACTTCCTTCTACATTTTCCTGCTCTCCCCTCTTGCTGCCTACACTCTCCCTCTTCTACTTTCTGCTGTTTCTTTTTCTTTTCCATGTGTGGGGAAAAACATGAGATGACTGCGTTTTTGTATCTGACTTATGTTACTTAAAACTGTATCTTCCACCTCAATCTGATCAAAGCCATCTACAACAAACCAACAGCCAACATCATACTAAATGGACATAAACTGAAAACTTTCACTTTAAAGTCAGGAACAAGACAAGGATGTCCATTGTCACCACTCCTATTCAACATAGTTCTGGAAGCACTAGCCAGAGCAATCAGACAAGAGAGAGAAATAAAAGGAATAAGGATAGG
>PVLD010021500.1:0-31307 GCA_004027595.1 Dinomys branickii
TTTTTTTGTTTTTTTTTTTTTTTTTTTTTCTGTTGTTGAGAGGATCAACAGTCTGACTAAATTTGCATGTCTGTATATGGGTCCATACATCTACAATTCGAAGATATCAATGGATAAAGCAACAACAACTGTTGAGACATATCACCTTGTCTATAGATTAGTTGTGATTGTACTATTTTCTATGATAATGGGTGTCTGTTTGTCAATAGGTTTTTGTACTTTTATGTTTCTAAAATAAAAAAAAAAACTACTCCAAAAAAAAAATAAAATAAAATAGGAACTCTAAATCTATTGGAAGAGAAAGTTGGTAAAAATCTTGAAGACATAGGGGTAGGCAGAGAGTTCATGAACAAAAACCAAACCATGAGGGAAATACTTAAAAGAATCAACAACTGGGATCTCATTCTACTGAAAAGTTTTTGCACATCTAAAGAAATCACCAGTAGAATAAAAAGAAAACCCACCAATTGGGAAAAAAGTTTAGCTGACTGTCCCTCAGACAAAGGTCTTCTATCTAGAACATACAAAGAAGTAAAAAACATAAACCCCCCAAAATTCAAAGAACCAATACAAAATTGGGCATCTGAGATGAATACACACTTCCCCAATAAAGAAATACAAATGGCAAATAAATATATGAGAAAATGTTCATCATCAGTCATTCAAGAAATGCAAATTAAGACAACATTGAGATTCCATCTCACCCCAGTAAGAATGCCTAGCATTAAGAAATCAACCAATAGCAAATGCTGGCAAGGCTGTGGAGAAATAGGAGCTCTTCTTCACTGCTGGTGGGAATGCAGACTGGTGAAACCACTGTGGAAATCAATTTGAAGATTCCTCAGCAAACTCGGTCTAGAGATTTCATTCAACTCAGCTATTCACCTTCTGGGTATCTTTCCAGAAGATCTGAAAACATCTTATCAGAGCACTATATATGCACCCATGTTTATAGCAGTGCAATTTGTGGTTGCTAAAGTATGGAAGCAACCCAAATGTCCATCCACTGAGGAATAGGTAAAAAAAAATGTGGTACGTTTATATAATGGAATATTACTCAGCTGTAAAGAAAAATAAACTCAAGGCTTTCACAAGTAAATGGACACAACCAGAGACCATACTCATAATTGAAATAAACCAGACCTCCATGTGTAAGCAATGTATTGTCTCACTAGTGTAAGAACCTGAAAGAATGAATAAAAATTAGGAGGTATGATAGAGGTTGTGAAATGCAAGGGAACTGCTCAAAAGTAAAGAGCAACTGGATGAGGGAAAAGCGAAAAGAAAGAAGGGGAAATTATGTACGTATGTATATACAAGATAGCTAACATAGTTGAACTACTGACTTCTATCGCTTTACTGAAAGGAAAAATTAACTATTAATTATTTGTTCAATTTTGCATGTCTGTATTTGTCTTCCTGAGAAACCACTTTGAAGTTATCAATATGTAATACACAACCATTGTTAATTTCCTACCACTTGGTCTGTAATTCAGTATTGCTTATATTGTTCTTATGCTATTTTGTAAATGGATGTCTATTTGTTAATATGTTTTCCTCCTTTTATTTTTAAAATAAATTTAAGGAAATAAGTGCATGCAGAAGGGAAAGGGTCATAAAAGAGCACATCGAGAAACGGAGAGGCAGCTATGCCATTAGAGTGGCTTTGTTGCTTATGAGGTTGATGTGATGGGATTTGTTTAGCTTATGAACTGACCTGAATCAATCCCCCTTCTCCTTTCCCATACCCACCTTGGAGGCCACTGCATTTCTCTACTGGGCCCTCTTTGACCCTCAGCCTGGCTGCCCTTAAAGCAGTCATTCTTTGATCTCCAGGGAGTTGCTCTAATGTTCTGCCTGATTCCCTGTATTTTAAGAAGAATTTCACCCCCAAAATTTTTCCTTATAGAATCGTATATGGATTTTCCGTAGGAAACATTTCTGTGCTGTTTAGGGTAGAGTAGCTGGGAGGGAAGACAGTTCCTTTTTGATATTTACCTTGAAAGTATTCTGTGAGAAATGGAAGTATCATTTGGGCAGCATAGCTTTTTTAAAAAAATGTTTTGGGTATTCTGAATCATGGACGTTTTCTTCTTATAGAGTTATTTTTGCCAGTGATAAATCTTGCCAGTGGAACCGCTCTGACAATTTAGAATGTTACAGAATTGATTGTGGGCACTTTCTGATTCCTTCCGAAGGCCTCCTTTCTCCATCCTGACACCAGTGGCATTCCATTCTATGACAATTTATTTGTGAATGGGTTTTGTTCAGATAGGAAATAAGGTGAAGTGAGCAGAAAATTTGAATCCAAGATCAAGTAGATCTGGAATTACATTTAAAATACTGATAAACTGTGTGACCTGAGTTTTAAGGTCTCTGAATTTTCATTTTTTTTACTCGTAAAAGTAAGGAAAATGAAGTTTACCTCATACTGTTCTGTTATGGTTGACACATTGTGTCAACTTGGGAAGGTTTGGCTGAGTGACTCAGCAGGAAGCTAGGGTGCTTACTTTGTACACATCCTGAGCCCATGGAAGAGGAGGCCATGGAGATTGTGTGAGAGCTACAGCCTGTTTACAATGGGGGTAGCCTGTTTACAATGTAAGGGAAGGAAAGAGGCTGCTTTGCTGACATTCCTCTCTTGCTGGTTGTTTTTGCTGTGCTCTGCTGCCATGAACATTTTCCCTCTGCCAGGTGCCACTCTGCCTCAGAACCAGCCAAGTGTGGACTGAAACCTCAACACACTGTGAGCTAAATAAACCTTTCCTTCCTTAATTTAGGGTTGGGTATTTTGTCTCAGCAATGAGAGGAAAGTAACCAAGACAAGCTCTTACAGAGCTCTTTGGAGATAGATGACGGCTAGGCTTTTTGTTCTTAATCCTGTTTAATAAGTAGTGGTTTGAATTCAAAGAATAACTGGGACCTCATCCTACTGAAAAGTTTTTGCACATCTAAAGAAATCAGCAGCAAAGCAAAAAGAAAACCCACAAATTGGGAAAAAATCCTAGCTGGCTGTCCCTCAGACAAAGGTCTTCTATCTAGAACATACAAAGAATTAAAAAACATGTACCTGTCCAAATTCAAAGACCCAATACTGAAATGGGCACCTGAGATGAATACACACTTCTCAGAGAAAGAAATACAAATGGCATATAAATATATTAGAAAATGTTCTACATCTTTAGTCATTCGAGAAATACAAATAAAAACAACATTGAGATTTCATGTCACCCCAGTAAGATTGGCCAGTATTAAGAAATCATCCAATAACAAATGCTGGCGAGGCTGTGGAGAAATAGGGACTCTACTGCACTGCTGGTGGGATTGCAGACTGGTGAAACCACTGTGGAGAGAAGTTTGGAGATTTCTCAGCAAACTAGGTCTAGAGGTTCCATTCAAACCAGCTATTCCCCTTCTGGGTATTTTCCCAGAAGATCTGAAAACATCATATCACTGTGATATATGTGCACCCATGTTGATAGCAACGCAATTTGTAATAGCTAAATTGTGGAAGCAACCCAAATGTCCATCCACAGAGGACTGGATTAAAAAACTGTGGCATTTTTATATAATGGAATGTTTCTCAGCTATAAAGAGGGACAGATTTGGAGCCTTTGTAGGCAGATGGTCACAATTAGAGACCATATTCATAAGTGAAATAAATCAGAGGTACATGTGCAAGCAACGTATTGTGTCACTGGTGTAAGAACCTGAGGGTGGGAATATAAACTAAGAGATGTGAAGGAAATCTGTTCTAAAGTAAAGAATAGATGGGATGAGAGAAAGGAGAAAAGGAAGATAGAGGCAAATAAGTATGTACGTATGTATGTATGTATGTATGTACATATGTGCAGGATGGCTAACATAGATCCACTATTGTCTTATGTCACTTTATGGTAAGGAATAGTTGATGACTGGTTGTTTGATCAATCTTGTATGTCTATATGTGTTTTCCTGAGCATACACTTTGAAGTTACCAATATGCAATGGAACAACTATTGTTGGTTTCCTGTTGCTTTGTCTATAATTCAATTTTGATTATACTGTTATTGTGCTACTTTGTGTCTCTTTGTTAATGCTTTCCTCTTTTTTCTTGATGTTCTTTTTCTTTTACACTTTAAAAAAATTTTTAAAAATTATATAAAAAAAGAAAAGGAAGGAGGGATAATTATGTGTGTATGTATGTATATGCAGCATATCTAACATAGTTGTACTACTGACTTAGGTCACTTTATTGTAAGGAATAGTTAATGATTATTTGTTTGATCAATTTTGCATGTCTATATTTGTTTTCCTGAGTATACACTGTGAAGTTATCAATATGTAATACAACAACCATTGTTAATTCCCTGTCACCTTGTCTGTAATTCAGTTTTGATTGTACTATTCTTGTGCTACTTTGTGTCTGTTTGTTAATGTTTTTGTTCTTTTACTTCTAAAATAAAAGTGTTATAAAAAAATAAGTAGTGGTTTGTATTTCTGAAGTCTAGAAAGTATCATAAGAGTTGAAGAAACATAGCAGTAATGATGGAATAATACTTGGTAGAATTTCTCAGTCAGAACCTATTCTTATCTTCCTTGAGCCCCATAATATCTTCTGTAAGTCACTTATCTTGCCATGTTAACTATATTTTAACATGAATAGCCCTTTTAGTAGTTTATTCATGTTTTGAAATTTGGAAATATCCTTTAAATTCCATTTTTCATTTCATATCCTGCCTTATTTGGCTTATTAACATTATACTATTATTTTTATTGTTCTGTATTATTCAGTGTTGGTTGTATATTAATGTGCTTAGTGTGTCTAGGTCCTTGGCTAACTTGATTTTTTGGGGGTGGGTACCGGGAATCGAACTCAGGACCTTGTACTCTCCAGGCAGGCGCTTATGCCACTGAGCTATATCCCCGGCCCCTAACTTAATTTTTTTAAAAACTTGTAATCTAGACATTCTTCTTCATTATTCCAAAGTCTGCCTCTCCCATTCTGAAGCATCTTTTAAAATTAAAAGTCACCAATATGTGCCTCAGGCTGCACAAGACACCCACTATCTATGTGTGAGAGGCGATCTTTAAAATAGTGTTTCCACCAAGTTATCTACAACTTACTATATTTTTATAATTAAAAAATTATTTTCTTCCAAATAAATCATCAGAACGGAAGAAAGTGCCAGCAAAGCAAATGTTTATATGCTTTTCTATCGAATGGTGAGAACATAATTGCAAGCTCCAAACACAATAAAATTGGTTGAGACGACCTTCCGCTTGTGCCAGGCATATAATTATGGGGCTCTTCAGTGGAGGTGAGGCAACTATCACCAAGCTCCATATTTTACTGGGTAAGATTCTAGCTACAGTACATTTTCTTTCTGCATCTTGCACTAACTTACAAAATCCAACTAAAAAGATAATCCTTGCAGCAAACATACCCTGGTGTTTTTCTCTCATTGGAAAAATGTTCCATTCAATATTACACATGATTCTATGCTTCCTCTCATTATGCAGACTTTGTATTAATAAGGGGCAGTTTTATTATAGTTTTTGTGTTTGTTGTTATTTTGAAATGTAACTGTAATCTCTGCCTCTTAGGACCTTGAAGAACACATATTGGGATGTTTGGACTGACTGAGTCGGGTGGAGGTAAAAAAATATTTAACCTACGATAGCATGGCTTTTTACAAGTCTCCATCCATTTCTTTTCTGTCCTTCAACAGTCTTCCTGAACAGAGAAATTTTTTGGCTTTTTTAGTGACTAAATCCTGGTCCTATTCTTTTGGATTTTGTGCTTTCTCTGGGTGACCAAGTCTCTTAAACTCTGCTAAGTAATCAGCTCCCTTCTGAGGAAGTTCTTCAGAGGTCAGAGGCTAATGGCATCAAACATCAGGCTGCCTGATTTATTGTAAGAATGTTTTGTTAAGATCAAGATCTCTGATAAGAGCAGAGCTGCTCTGTCTGGGAAAGGGAATGTTGTTCCCCACAGTGCAGTAATTCTTAGAGAGGGGCAGAGAAAGGAAGATTTGTTGAACAACTGCTAAGTTATGAAGTTCATTTTTCTCTAGAACTCATACATGACATAAATATCTTTTCAGTACTGAAAACCATATGCTGAATGAGGAGTATAAGCAAGAAAGATTCACTCTTAGATCTGCACCATCAAGGGTAGCAGCAAACTGAACGGCTGGAAAATTGTGAAGCAAAACTAATGAGTTTCCAGGTCCTTGAGCTTCAGTCCAGACTCCCTGGGTCTGAGGTCAAAGCTCATTGCTCAGAGGGGCACCTCATATTTCATGGAAGTGCTTTCTTCTGAGGCGTTGAAAGAAAGTACCTGGTAGATATCAACTATTTTGTGCAGTGAAAGAACACATGGATATCATCCATTGAAGAGCTACATTTAAAGATCTGCATTTCGTGGTCCATTCAATTTTATAATATTAATTTTATTTTCACATTTTACCCTTATATCATGCTTACATCCTTGTATCAAATTGGCACACCACATTGTCTAGAAATATAAATTGGCATGCTTTTTTCATAAGGGACATTAGAATTTCCTTGGGGACACATTAAAGTTCCCAAGAACATTGCATACATAGGGCAGTGTGATATGCGTGCAAAACCTAGCCTTGTTCTAATTACTTGTCCTCCTCTGTTCTCTCATTTTTCTAATTATCCGTGTTTCATATTTCCATTGATCAAGGGGTGTCTTAATGATGTCCAACAATTAATTTGGAGAAAATCTTCAAAACAACATGGAAAATAATTACATTGTGGCAGGGAAGTGAAAGACACTGTTTATGGTGACATTGTAGTTCAACATCTTCATTTTGCTGATGAGGAAAATTATAACTCAGGCAACACCAAATCCTTCATTATCAGAAAGAAAAAAAAATACTTTTGTTTATGGCAAAACTTTGCCTTGAATTGGAACCTTACAGGGCTAGGAAAGTCTGCTGCTGGGATCTGCTTAGTCAGGAGCAGAGCTGCCCCTTGGGGCTGAGGTTCCTGCTCAAGAGATGAGGATAAGCATGTGAAAGGGCACCAGGTCTTTCCCTCTTAAGGACAGAACAGCCTGGCCTTCCTCCTTGCTATGACTATAACTTGCTCTGAATATTGTGCCCTTAAGCCTACAGTTTATGTTGAATTGGTGTGAGACTATTTTACTTGTCACACATCAAACTTGGAACACTGGACAAATTTCCAGATGAGCAGGTATGTTGCTGTCACTTGTCAAAGTGACACTATACAGGCAAGGGCTCATTGGTTCTGATCACAGGTCATCTATCACTTGGCTTTCAGGCAAGATGACTACCCTCTCTTGTATTGAACAGTCTTTTGGGAAACATGAATTGTTTTGTCCATGAAAACTTACCGGACCCCTAAACTTCAAACCAATTACAGCTCTAACCTGATTAGATACTGGCTTTGTATTGCCAATATTTTGCACATATCACTATATATCCTACCTTCTTGGTGGCACTGTGTAGCTCATAAAGATAAAAAGTAAGTCTTTTGCATTGGCCCTTATTTGTCATGTTGTTGAATATAAAAGCAAGTGCATAAAGAATGTGTTAGATTTTTCCTGTCTTAAAAACTTGTGGTACAAGAAAACATTCTTTCTCCTTTTTATCTTTTTGTTCACCTCCTAACAACTGTGACAATAGCTGCTTCAGTGACATAAATATTAGAATAACATGATGTTGGTTTGCTTCTATATCTTTCAGTTTAATTGTCATAATTATACTCTGAGGTAAGTTTTATTATCCCCAGTTTTCAAATACAGAAATGGAGGTTTAAAAAGGTCAAGTAATTTGCCTGGGGTATAGTAAGCAGAAAGTGGAAGAGTTGATGTTCAAGACAGGTTTCCAGGCTTCCCAGGGAAATCTTTCCCTGTTCCATGATGGCTGCTTCTCTGTCTCAATTACTTTCTCTTTAGTGAGACACAATACCTTACACCTACAATTTAAAGGAGGAAGGGTTTATTTTGGCTCACCATTTATAGAGGATTCAGTCCATAGTCCAGTGCAGGGTGGCATGGCAGAGGGTAAACACTTCATAATATGGCAATGAATAAGGGAGAGCAGGATCAAGGGAGGAAGGAAGAAGAGAGACCCTTCCAGGTCATGCCTGCAGTGACCCACCTCCTCCAACCAATATCCCAACATTACAATGAGCTATACGCTCATCAGTGGACTAAGCCAGAAATAAGTATCATGCCCTCATGGTCCAGTCATGTCCCTAAAGCCTCATCTATGAGTACATGAGGTTTTGAGGGCACAACTAGATATAAACCATAACATTCTGCCCCTGCCCACAAAAGACTCATGTGTATTCCTTTATACAAAATGAATCTGGTCCATTTCTAAGAGGTGCCAAAGTCTTAACAGTTGCAGCATTGCTGAAAAGTCTAAGTCCAAAGTGTCCTCTGAGATTTAAGGCAAGCCCTTAGCTGTGAGCTCCTGTAAAAATGAAAAATATTAATCACTCCCAACATACAATGGCACAAGATAAACATTTCCATCCCAAAAGGTACAAATAATGGGATAGAAAAGAATGGAATTAAGGCAAGACCAAAACCCAACAGAACAAACATTAAATATTGTAGTTCCATGTCCAGCATCCAGAGCAATCTGTGGCAAGCTGTCAACCAAAGAGCTTGGGTGGCTGTGTCCCTACAGCCTGGTCAGTCATTGTAGACTTTATGGCTGTCCTTGTTGGCTGGCTTTTCTCACCCCTGCTGTTTTCCTCAGATGATTCACATTTCCAGATCTTCAACATTTTGGGGTCTCCGCTGCACTTCAGCTTCACACTCACAGCTTCACTGCCCTCTCAGGGACACCCTGTCTGGCCTCCCAGCTCTTCTGAAATCTGGGTGGAAGCCTTCCTGACCCCACAACCCTTGCTTTCTGTGCCTGAAACTGGTATCATGTAGATGAAGCCAAGGTTCACTGTCAGCTGCAGCAGGAGCCAGGCTTCCTTCTTTCTTGATGTTGTGGTCCAGTGTCTGGGATGCTGAGAATGATGAGCCCAATCCCGAAGAGCAGATTCCCTGAGCCACTGCCGTTCTGGAATGCAGTGCCCTGGGCTCTCTTCTCAAATCAAATTCTTTCGCATTCACAATTTTAGCTGCCGAAGGATGGAGCCTTATTCCCTCACATTGCCCCTATGCCTTTTTTTCTATATTCCAGTCCCAAAATAATTAACTTCTTTTTAATGCAAATATTTTCAGCAGACAAGTTCCCCTCTGCTTCATCTTTGCAAGCCACAATTGTACAGGAGCTTCTTTTCTGATGAAACTCAAACGTTTAAAATCATCCGGTTGTGTCTTTTGCTTGTTAAGGTATAACTGACCAACAATAGCCATGCCACCAGCTCAGCATTAGACTTCCTTAGAATTTCTTTGGCCAGATTTATTAGTCTACTTCCCTTAATCTCATTCTCCCACAATGTCTCTGGACATGAGCAAAATGCAATAAATTTTCAGACAAAGCGTAATTCACATGGCCTAGTGTCCAATTGCCAATGCAGTCTTTCTTCTCAGCTGAAGCCTCCTGAGTCTGTTTCTTTATTGGCTGCATCTCTATCAGCATTGTGGTCTTCTGAGCTCTGACAATCTCCCATCAGACTTGATGTACAGCATTCTGGGGCTACTTCTCCAGCAGAATCTCCAAACCTTTCTAAACCCTTCCCACATGCCAGTTCCAAAGGTTTCTGAACCATATGATTAGGTAGCCCTAGAACAATGACCCCAGTTCTGGTACCAGAACAGGGGAGGAGTGAAAGACATGATCCTTCCAGGTGAAGCGCCAGTGACCACTTCCCCCAGCAAAGCTTCATCTTGCAGCATCACATCCAGCTGTACTAAACCAGTGATGAGGGTCATGCCCCCTTGGTCCAGTCACCTCCCTAAACCTCACCTATGAGTGCATGAGGCTGTGCAGAGACATTTAGGTATAAACCATGTAATTGTCCTTCCAAGACAATATACCAGTGCTCCATTTCCACTCATTAAAATTGCTGAGATACCATCCAGGTATAGACTGTGCACAATAATAAAGCAGATATTGTTTATCTTAGCTACTGTAAGTTTTCTTCCAAGGAATCCCTGGCAGTGCAAGTAATGTAGACAACCAAGTTAGACAGAAATTAATAGACAGTCAGAGAGGGACAAGGCTCTCAGGAAAGTCAGCACAAAAATAAAGACATCAGAACTGTAGCCGAAGGCACATCTGAAGAAGGCCAGGCCTCCAGACAGAGATGCATTGACCAGGCCTCCCTGCGTCCCTAAGGGATAAACAATAACTTGCGATGATACTAAAATTAGCACCATGTGGTCCCGTAAATCCAGATGGGTATCCATCACCCAGGTGGGTGGCCAAAGCATCTGGATCATCCCCTTCTTAAAATGCCTTGTTCTTTCCATGTACCCTTACTAAGTGACTCATTTCTGTTAGATATTAATTAAGCATCCTACTTGTACTCCTATACATGGGTTGTAGTTTGGTGGATATTGAACCCATGTTGTGACTTTGCTGTATAAATTACTCCTGACGAAAGGCCCATTCCTGTGTACTCGGGACCCCTCCTGGAAATCCTATTCTCCTTAGTTCCAATAAAATGCTCCTAACTTCTTCCTTTACTTAATGACATCGTTCATCAATGTTATGGACCAGAACTCAGCACATCTGACATCTAACAGGTCAGGAGGTATATTTCTCCTGTATCAGAACATGGTCTCTGAAAACGCTTAGGATTCCCCAGCGTCTTCACATGCTCAGGCCCCTTCTCTGCACCTCCTCTCCTGCTTATGAAGATGTTTTTCCCACTGAAATATAAATGACTAAAGCTTAGTATATTTCTTTTTGCACAGCATTTGCAATTCCCAAATGATGAATGTTAAGCCAAAAAGATGATTTTCAGCTGGTGCAAGCACAAACATACACCAGAGAAAGTGGAAATGTCAAAAAAGGGGCTCTTCTTACACGAGAAACCCAAATATAAATGAGAGCAAAGCAAAGCTGCAACAGGAAATGGGGGCAGTACAGGTAGACAGTGGGGGGCTGGGAGTCCACCCTCCCACCAGCTTGAGTTTGGGCAGCACTCCAAGGGCAATTCTTTCACTGTTCAGAGAGCCACAGAAAATAAAATAAAGAAGACCCAGGAAACCCCTAAAGTCCCAGGCCACAGCGCATGCTAGTTAGACCTCCTGCACCAACTTTCTGTCACTGGAAGCTCAGTGATGCTCATAAATATGGGCTGTACCTCATGTTTATGATTTAATCAGATTGAATTTGGGACAACAATGTTCATCTAAAGCCCCAGAGATGACTCTGCACTGCCAGTCATTCCTGTCAGTCTCACCCAGGGAGCCGGTGACAGGCCCCAGGCTGGGGTGCATGTCCGCTACACTCCCAGAGCTCGATTTGTCTGTGCTCCCGAGCTGAGCTGGGTCTGTTATGTCCTTATTGCCCCCAACCCAGCTCTTCTGCTTTTGCCACCCTTTCATTTCTGCTGGCGTGAGTCTCCCCAAGCAATCACACTGCGATCTTCAATCGATGTAGCTACTTTTCTGCTACCTTTGCGTGTGTGCTTTGCAGTTTTTTGTGTGTCCTACACAAGAGCCTAGAATCTCATTTTGGGTCCATCAGGCAAGAACAAGGATATCAAAAGACAGAGGGAGGAGAGGGGAAGCAGGCAAAAATGAATTAAAATGTGATATTATGTGTACCAATCCTGCAAAGGTGCTAACAAAATAAATTTAAAATGCTGCCAGCCTGTTTCCCCTCATAAGGAGCCACAAGATAAAAATAAACATCTAGAAGAACATGATAGCTTCCCTAAGCAGATTTCTCCAATCTTTACCTGGCTTTTGGGGTCTCAGAGTCATCCCAGCACAGCAGTAGCTGGTGTGAAATACTGTGTAGGAAGAAAACCATAAGTTGGGAATAAACCAGGTTAGTGCCGTAGAGTGGGAATAACTCAGAGTCCAGGTGTTTCCCTCAGAGCAGCTGCATAGCAACATAAACACAAACAGGTGCAGGGTAGATGCCCCAGGATGAAGGAAGTCTCAGGGAGGGAGTTACACTTATTTGTCAAAAAAAAAACCTAATAAAAATAATAAATTTCATACTGTGCTGATCTTTCACATTTTACCGTTAGATAATGTTACGTGAGATTAAAAATGGTGTTCACTCTGCATATTCCTCATTCTTCACGTCTCTCTCTTTTCTTTTTTCTTTCTTTCTCTTTTCTTCCTTCCTTTTTTTCTTTTTCAGTGCTGGGATCAAACCTAGGGCTCTTCCATGTTGCACAAGGGCTCCATCCTTAATTATTTTCTGCTATGAGTAATATCAAACTCACAAAACTTTTTTCTTTAATTACTAGGGTCTGAATCCAGGGTTGCCCTACTGCTGAACTACATCCTTAGCTCCCCTTTTAAAATTTTTATTGTCTACTTTAAAAAAGTTGCCCAGGCTGACCTGTAATTTGGATCCTCCTGCCTCAGTCTCCTGAGTATTTGGGATATCACGTGGATTCTGCCATACTTGGTCTAAGATCTCCTTTCTTTCTGTTAGGTTTTTTTTTTTTTACTTCATTTACTCAACTTAGATTATTTTCCCACATGTATCACAGTCCCTCAAATGTATATACTCTGAGTAACTTGGTTACCTTCACAGCATTTATTCTATCCTGGGTGGCTGCTATGAGGTTAGGAGAGAGTTAACACACTCTCCTTTAAGGTTGGGTCTTTCTTCATATTACCTTAATCAGGTCTTCTCTTGGGCATGATGAAAGTCTCATAGAGAAGCCTGCAACTGAGGCTTCTCTTAGTAATGATCTGGTTGGTAGAAGAGAAGACCTAAAATGGTGGTGGCCGTTTCAGTACCATGAAAAGTAATAATCTGGAGAAAGCAACTACTCAGACATGAAGCAGACAGGAAGGAAGAGGGAACTGGAGAACTGGGCGCTGGGTTGTGCACAGCTCACACCTGAACTGTAGTGGTCTTTTCATTAAGAAATCATAAACCCTCTTTAGAGTTTGAATCTACTTCAGTCAGTTACCAATTTCTTGTTACCACATGCATGGTAAATGATAAATCATATACCTTAACATATTTTTACTACCACCTCCAGCATATATACATTGTATTTTTTTGTTTTAGTAGATTAATGTGTAGATAAAGAGTAGATGTAATAAAGTTTACCAATTTTAAGTGTACGTTTGTACAATGTGTACCCATGACATAAATATTTTAATCAAGGGTAGAGATAAAAAACAAGTTCTCTTCATCCTTGCATATAGCAGCTTGTTCCTTGAAAAGATGGGACCTGCTCTCCCATCAATGAACCCAAGCTTGACCACATAATTTGCTTTGCCAATGGGATAATAACAATGAGACAAAACAAAGATTCGAGAGTTGCCAGTGCATTGGAACTTGACACTTGAAGATCTGGAGAAAAATGTGAATGGAGTGAGCTGGGCTGCTACAGGATGGGGACCCATAGGAGAGAGCACAGGAATTCCAGCTCAAGGCTGACAGGGTTCACTAATGTAGCAGAGCTTGTCCAGAGAAGAAAACCACCCAGGGCACCAACAAAATCTAATGATAGTATGAGCATGGCTTTGTGCTATGAGGTTTTGTAACCACTTGTTGCACCATAAAAGCTGAGAGAAAAATATAAAACATTTTCCTGAGCTTGCAAAGTTTCCACCTAGCATTTCCAGTGAGCTTTTGTTCCAATTTCAGGGAGCTACTCTTCTGATTTCTATTGGTTTATCTCTACTGCTCTTTTTATTTTTTATTTTAAAGACAAAAGAATGGAGACATATAAACCAGAATAACACAAAAACAATACAGAAATACAAAATTATAGAGAAGATAGTAGGGAATTAGCTCTGTATGCTGTATTACATAATGTTATCTTCCCATTTGTTACTCAGTTATACAGATGATGGCTTGTTCGATTAATCACTTTTCTCCACCCTCATCTCCATTGTTCTACCACTCAGTCAGTCATCTTCCCTCTGTTAATAACTACTTTTTGGCTTATTTACTCACTCTGGCTCTCACATTGGGAAGAGACAGGGCTGTCTCTAGTTATGCTGTAACAAACATGGGTGTACACAAATTGCTATGGCAGGAGGTAGAAAAGTACCCATCCTCAAAGATGGTAGATTGGTAGGGAACCAGGTTCACTAGAGTCAAGCCCTCACTGACAAGCCCTCAAGGCCACTGGGGGTCTGGTTGAATAGGCGGGGTTACCCAGGGGAACTTCCAGGCTCCGCCTCGATATAGCATGTCCATTGGTCTGGTCAAGTCCTCAGGGTCGCCCCTGCAGACTGCCGGGCTCTGCCCCATTGCCACGCTGCCAGAGGCCTGGTCCAGGTCTTCAGGATTCTCATGTAGCCTGGAGGGAGCCCCCTCCCCCCTCAGGCTGCTGAGCTCCCCATCAAGGACCCTGGGGTCCCCTCATAGCCCACTAGTGTCTCCCTGCAGGCTGCCTATGATTCTTTGGAGGCTATCCCCACCCAGCTAGAGAATCGGGTCTGCACCCTAGTTCCAGGTCTTTGCCTCCTCCCACCTCTCGATCTCCAGTGTTGTTGCTCCCTGCCCCTTTGCAGCTGGGCATTGGACACACTTACGATGCTGGGCACAAGTGGTGTGAGGTCTCCTCCACCCATGCTCACTGTGGTAGTCCAGGGTGTGTACTAAGTTTAGTTATTAGTTCTAGGGGAGAATTGGAAGATTTTCTCACATCTGCTGTGTAGCATATGTTGTTGTCTCTTGAATTCCAGGACTGCTGCTTTTTGTGTAATTTGTCACTATAGGTTCATATGAGGTTCATATATGCAAGCATTATGAAGTCCCTCTTGGTGCTCATGTTAGTTTAGCGTGAGTCCTGAAGCCTGTGGACTCAGCCCGTTGCTATTAGAAACATGTGTTGAGCACGAGGGCTGTGAAGATTCAAGGTGCTCAGAGAGGGAGTTCAGGGTGGGAGCTGAAGCCCAGTAACTCAGCTCGTGCTTCCTGCTTGGTGTTGGAGTGAGAAGGGCATGGGGTCATGTAGTCCACCTCCATCTGCAGCTCTCTCTTACTGCTGTGCTCCAGTTCCTGTTTGTTCTTTGGCTGGATCCCTGGGAATTGCTGTGGCCCTGGGGTTGCTGCTGCTGCTCTCTGCTGCACTCTGCTTGTAGTTGCTCACACAGTGGAGAGGTAGGAAGCCACAGCCTCAGGGCAGGTGTAGAGCTGGGTGTGGTGGGCTGTGTACTGGTTGCTTTGACTCTGCCTTGCCTCTGGGAGCTGATTAGAAAGGTTGCTGCAGAGTGGGGATTATGTTTTAGTTGCTGTTGTAACTTCTCATCCTCACACTGGGTTCGACAACATCTCCTGACCACTGCTGCCTCTTTTCCAGGCTGCACTTTCTCCTCTCCAGTTTTGGACCAACTCTTGAAACTCTGTTCTCCCCTGGCTGAGTCGGGAGGCTCTCACAAGCATGGGGCTCTGAAGCTGAAGCTGCAAGTGCTGGAATGAGGGAGCGGGCTGAGTGTGTGTTTGGAGTGGTGACTCCCTCCTTCTCTACCTCCTCTTCTTCTAACTGTGCCATGGCGGTGCTCTGAGCTTTTCCTCCAGGAGTGGTCTTGTTTACTCTCTCTGAGGGCTTAAATTCCCATTTCAGATCCTTCCTGGGTCCCCGGGACCCATTTCTCTCCTTGACTTTCTTATGTTGCTGTATTCCAGTGTCTCAGTGGCGATCCTCTGGGAGGATGTTTCTCTGCTGCTTACCCAGTCATCATCTTCCCAGAAATCTGTCTACTGCTCTTAAACTTTGTGTGAACAAATCTGTACATACTGCTCCTGTACTTCTGACTTCTCTTGCTTAATGCAGTTTTTTCAATCTCTATGTCTGGTTTGTCCCCAAGGTCTGTTCCTTTCAGTGCTGAGCAGTGCTCCACTGTGTGATGAGACAACTTAACTATTTGTTCTCCCAGTTGGGATTTGCAGGTTAAAACCAATGTATCTATAGCCTCTTGAACATTTCCACACAAATCACTTTGTTATTGTGTATTTTTGTTTCTTCAGTTGAACACTTCAGTGGAAGTAACTGGTCTTTGGTAGGTGGACTCATTAGAGAACACCACTTTTTCAAACGCACTGAACCTCCTCATTTTACCGTTAACAATGTGTGTGTGAGTTTTCTAGCTGTCAAACACCTGCTAACACTTGAAGTTTTTACATTTTATAATTTTGGTCAATCTATTAGCTTGTTAGTGATAATGCATTGTGGTTTTAATTTGCATTTCCCTGAAAAATATTAATAATGAGAATTTTTCAATTCTTAATTAGCTATTTCTGTGTGGTTTTGCTGAAGTGTCTGTTCAAATCCTTGGTCCAATTTTTACTTCCTTAAACTATTGATTTTTCTTTTTTCCTTTTTTTGGTACCAGGAATCAAACTCACCTGCTTGCACTTGCCAGGCAAATGCTTATCAGGCAGGCACTGTGCCATTGAGTTATATCCCTGGCCTCAGTTTTTCTTAAACATACCTTTATAGTTATTCAGGTATTCTCATTGCTTAATTTCTTCACTTCTTCATGCCATTCGGATCTTTCTTTGCACATGAATCAATTTTCATTATCTAAGAATATCTCTTAGCATTTATGTTGAGGTGGATCTATTTGTGATAGCTCTCTTAGATATTAGTTATCTGAAAACATTTATTGTACCTTATTTTACAAAGGTATTTTCACTAGGTACAATTTTGGTTACACATTTCTTTCAGCACTTTAAAATATTCATTCGTTTTCTTCTGGTTTTCAGTGTTTGTTGTATATTAACTTCTATTCCTCCTTCCTTCAGCACTAAAGATACAACAAGGGCTGTGCTCTTGTGGCCCATACTCTGTCAGCGAGCTCTGCCCCCAGCTCCACATTTATTCCATAATTTACGCCACATTTTCTTTATGTCTCTCTGTTCTAAATTTCTCCTTCGCTTTCATTTTGATAGTAAGCTGTCATTGTGATTTTCCTAACATATTCTGCCTGTGGCTCACTGAGCTCCTTGGATCTGAAAGTTTATATTTTTTGCCAAATTTAGGTCATTACACTTAAACATATTTTTTCTCCTCCAAAAATTTATACTTACTTTTTGGGATCCTAATTCCTTGTATGTTAGGCTTGATACTGTCTTTGATCATTTAGAATCTGCTCGTTTTCTTGCTTTTATGACTCTTTTTTCCTGTTTTCAAGTTCATGGACCCCTTTAATCCAGTTGTGTTTGATATTCTCTTAATCTCCTAGTAAACATTTTTAAATACTCAAGCTCTCAAGCAAGTCCAAAAGTGGCAGCATCCCCATGTGCCCTCGGCTGACCTGCTTCACTCCGTTGTTGATCACCACCCTCCGATTTTACCTGTTTACTCACCATTTGCCCTCCTCACTCACAGAATGAAAGGTGAAAGCAGGTTTTATTCACTACTGTACAATGTCCATTGTGCCTAGAACAATGCCTGACCTGGTTTAATAAATATTTGTTATTTACAGTGACAAATATAACACTTAAGATTTGCAAGTGCCATTATAGTTTGACTACAATCAAACTTTCTATAGAAATGTCTTTAACACCTGTGCCTCGAGTTGTAAAAACTGACAGCCTCTGCGCCTCAGGGTGCTCACCTCACGCCAGCCTAGGCTTCTCCATCTCACTGTCCATGGGCACTTCAGCCTCTCAGCCTGACTTCCCTGCTCTGCATGGAGCTTCTCATCAGCACCATAAGTCACAAACCGCAGCAGACAAAGGACAGAAATAATGCAGCGAGAATTGTCTTGCTCTGTAGTATCCAGCAGTAGACGGCTCTAGAAGACATCTGTGTGCTGACTTACTTTTCAACCGTACTACTCCAATACCTTCATTATAGCCTTTTCATGATCAAAAAAGTCATTTTTTCACAAGCATGGTTAAAGATATTTGAATAAATTTTTAGACTCTGTTTTTAAAATTTATTTTAGCAACTCCTTAGCAACTGATTTCTAATAGTGACTTTATTTTTTAAACCAGAAGTACAAGTTGCGCAAATAACTAATGGTTTTGTCATCCAGTTCTTAGTAAGATTTCCAGTTGGCTTCGCTTCTGACACCATAACCTGAATGGTATGAAGATAACTCTAATGACAAAGTGCACAAGAAAGAGAAGGTTGGGCCACTGAGATTGTGTGTGTGTGTGTGTGTGTGTGTGTGTGTGTGTGTGTTATGTGATCTTTCAGTGCTAAAAAATAATTCTCCATTTTACTGGGTAACCTTTCTTGTCTTGCCCATGTCCTGTTCTGAAGTTTCTGTCTTTATAGAAAGTCTCAAATCTTTGCTGTGGTACTAAGATAAATGGATATTTTTATTCACTGAGGACATTTGTTAGTTATTTTCTAAATTTTTATTGCTCAGATTCTTTTCCCTTTAGAAGTATTTCATTTTAGGAAGAACATAATATGTGTAAATAGCTTAGCCCAGCTCCTAGTGTTGGTTGGTATTGATATTTGTTTGCTTTCTGTTTTTCATTCTGATAAATGCAAAGACATATTTGCATGTGGCAGGAATGAAGATATTTTCCACTATGCTCTGGTAGAGTAAAGGTTGAAGAACTAATGCCAACTCTTGCACATAACAGTAACTAAGAAGCGAGTCAGTCAGTCCTGCAAAGGCTGAATGAATAGGACTTAATCACACCAAAATAAAAGGCTTTGATCTCTGACCCATGAGCAATTTTAGGGAGTTCTAACTTCTCACTCATTTTGTTTATCTGTGTTATAATTGTTAGGAACATATTTGAGTGCCAATTTGATGAGAAGATTCTCCATGCCAAGTAAGGATACAAGAATATACTTGCAATCAATGTTTCTTAAGAGATAAAAACCAGTAATTATATTGAGCTTCAGGGTTATTTTACTCTGTCTGTCTCTGAAGGACAGGATATCTTCTGTTCTGTACTTCCACAGTTCTTCATTGCCTGCCAAGGAAATTCTATCTCTGTTTGACTTTTCCTCAATATAAAGAATGAGATATTTGCCCAGTGCTGAAAATAAGAGATCTGAGGGTTTATTGGAATAAATTGTAAATGTGTAAAAGTACAGAACAGATCTGTAGGTCGATCAGTAGTGTGCTCCAGTGCCTGGGTTTGGTGCCCTGTCTCGTGTTTCCTTGATTTACCCACACAATAGCTTCAGCTTCATGATGCATCCAAATCAAGGGGATGGGAAGACCCGTTTTCTCAGGACTTTGAATTCAGTGGAGCAAATTATGTTTCTTTGCATTACCTTGGAAAATATTATACTTGAGGATTTGAAACAAAAAATAAAAATAGGTAACAGACCATTTCTGTGATTGGCAGGACTACTCAATCACTAGAACACAAACAACATGAGTGCCCAAGGCAAAGGGGAATATGAGGATTGTTTTTAAGACAGAACCCTGTCTTGAGCAGCTGCTTCCTTCGTGTTTGCTGCTAAGGCATAAATGATTAATTTAATGTGAATAGGCATTTTCTTCTTTATATAAAATCAAGTATATTGAATTAGTTATATCCTGAAAGACTGATATAAGGAAATATGGTAGCTTCTCTCAAGTTAATACAAGAGCTTGTAATAAACTTTAACAAAGAATATGCATGGTCTTAAGTAACCTCCTCTTAAAGCTACTAGAAAAAATGACAGTCTCCTCTTCCTGTATTAACCATGCAGGCTGCACGCACAGCATATTGAGAGCTCACATGTGGCAGGCCTTTCTCTAGCATGTGTACACACCTGTGCTCCCAAGAGTAACCTCAGGTTTACCAAGAGTCAGTTATGGTGGTCCTTAAACCAGTTTATTTCACCATATTTCATAGTCACTATGTAATTTAATTAAACATGCATAAAATCAATTGACTGTGAGCATAAATGAAGAAGTAATAAAAACAAAAGTAAATTGTGTGCTTTAAGTATGAATGGTCTAGGATATGGCTAGACAATGCAGGAAAAAGGAGAATAATCTATATAAAATATCTCTGCACTCAGGTTCTTTTCTTTTTCTTTATTTTTAGACGTGGTCTCACAGATCAAGGCTGAGCTTGAACTCACTACATAGCTCATGCTGGACTCAAAGTTATGGCAATCCTCCTCCTCAGCCTTTCTCTTGCTAGGATTACAGATGTATGCCACCATGCCTGGGTTTTTAAAAAATCTCACAATTGTCTTATAACTGATTTTGCTCCAATTTGAAGATGACCAATGTGAGAATCAAAGACAGCACAATTTTCATGAAAGAGATGACCCAGATTTCTAATCAGTCAACCTATGCACAGAGAATGTCTTGGGCTGACATCACAAGTTTTGTCAATAAATGCACTTCATTTTTTCCCTCAAAGTTACTTTATTTTAAAGAGAATAAAAAATTTTAAAAGAATATTAGAAACGATGCAGAATTTCAAAACAAGATGATAAGAATTCAGCAAAGGTTGTTTTTATGGTTGATACCTTGTGTCAACTTGAGGAGTCTAGAAGCTTAGCTAAGTAATTTGTCAGTTTTACATATTGGGGTGAAAAGGACATGCCCTTGCTGCTCTAGGATGTTGTTTATTGTGTCAACTTGAGAAGTTTAAAAGTTCAACTTTAAACTGTAAAGAGATTTAGCAGAGGGCCAAGGTCCTTACTTTGTAAACATCCTCAGCTTGTGGAAGAGAAGGGAAGGGAGATTCTGTGTGCGTGGGCAGACAGCCAATATACAATATAAGGAGGAAAAAGAGGCTTGCTTTTCTCCTTTTTGCTTTTGCTGCTTTTGCTGTGTTGTGCAGTCTTGAAGTGTTGCCCCTGTACCATGGCACCCTACCTTAGAGCCAACTGATTATAGACTGAAACCTCTGCAAACTGTAAGCTAAATAAATCTTTCCTTCCTTAATTTTGGGTGTTGGGTATTTTGTCTCAAAAACGAGAGAAAATAACCAAGACAGTTGTTATATTGCATATCATTATCTTCAAAATAGTTGTTTAACATACCAGCTATAAGTATGCAAAATTGAGCCAAAAATTAATTATGCTTAATTTTCTTTCAATAAAACAATAGAAATTAGTAGTACAATTATCTTAGCTATCTTGTGTGTGTGTGTATATATATATACACATATATATATTCATATATATATATATTTTTTTCTCCTTCTTTTCACCTTTCCTGAATGCCTGTTGTTCTTTCCCTTTGAAGAGTTTCTTTCTCTTTCACAATATCTACTATACCTTTCATATTTTATTTACTCTTTCATTTTTTACACTAAGAAGACAATACGATGTTTACACATGTGGGTCTGATTTATTTCACTTACGAGTATGGTTCCTAGTTGTATCCATTTTCCTATAAAAGCCTTGAGTTTATCTTTCTTCATAGCTGAGTAATACTCCATTGTATAAAAATACCATGTCTTTTTTATCCCTTCCTCAGTTGATAGGAATCTGAGTTATTTCCAAGATTTAGATATGACAAATTAGGCTGCTATAAATATGGGTGCACATACATCTCTGTGGTAGGATATTTTCAATTCTTCTGGGAAGATAACTAGAAGGGGAATAACTGGGTTGAATAGATTCTCTAATCTTAGTTTTTGAGGAATCTCCACACGGATTTCCACAGTGGTTACACCAGTCTATACTCCCACCAACAGTGAAAAATGGTTCCTTTTTCTCCACAGCCCCTCCAGCATTTGTTATGGGTTGATTTTTTTGATGATAGTCATGCTTTCTGGGGTGAGATGGAATCTCAGTGTTGTTTTAATTTGCATTTCCCAAATGACCAATGATGTTGAACATTTTTCACATATTTATTTGTCATTTGTATTTATTCATCTGAGAAGTGTGTATCCATCTTAGATGCCCATTTATGGATGGGGTCTTTGAATATTAAAACCTCTAAATTAATTATTACATATCTTCTCATGGTTCTTCTCTGTAACTGGCTTTTTGATATTTTACTGCTTTCGGATGAAGAGTGTTCTGTTATAGTTACTTTCAAGAATCCTAACAACAATACCTCAAGGAATGTAGGAATATTATTGTAATTCAAAAGTTTGAATTTTCTCTGTTCATGAATCTAGTTAAATTTTCTCTTGTGCACCCGTCTGTGTTCTGTTAAAACTCAGAGCATCTTTCTAGTCATTCAAAGCTGTTCTTGGCGGCCCCTTTCTGTGGCTCCTGAGTCTATGTATGGTCCTGGGGCAATAATTGCTCAGTACTCATCGTGTCATAGGTGATAAGGATGTTAGAAATATGGATACTAAGAACTTTACTACAAAGTGACACATTCAAAGACAGTAGTTGTTGTTATTAATGGTTTTACTATTTTGAATCGTGACAATAACTGTGAAGTGGTATTGTTGCCATTGTGTCTGGTGAAAGTTATGCCTTGGTGGATGTGTGCTCTGTGTGTGCACGTGTGTCCTAGACTGCACAAATGTTATGTGATGAGACCTAGACCTTCCCTGAGTTGTTCTTTCTCCCAAGTATAAGGTCTTCACGGTGTAATAAATTAGCACTCTACTGCTCCAGACTCAGGAAAATGAGTTTCTAGTCTTCTTCCACAATAATACAATCATTATTACATGTTGTAGCTGCCATGTTGCTTTCGGCCTCTGTGCCTTTGCTGGTGCTTCTTGTCTACTCAGTTCAATCCCACACGCCAGCGATCACTTTTCCATTATGAAAACCCATGCAGCTTTTGTAGATCCACACAATTCTCCTCTCACACAGAGGGTCAGAACAGTACTCCACATTAACCCTTCTAAGCAGCACACCAGGCGGCACACTACTCCCCAAGCTTAGCATCTGGATAAGACTACTAAGAATTAGAAATGTTAAAATCCTAAAGTTACACAACTATTAAGCAACATAGTAGAATTTGAACCCAGAAATGTTGACTCTGGAATTGAAATTCTTAATGCACTGTCTCTTGGAAGCCTAGGCAATCTGTCTTTCTCCAGGACCAGTATATTTATCAGGTCAAGAATAACAACTTTTTTCTACAGTCATAGCTTTCCAGGGAGCAGAAGAAAGAATTCTGAGCCATCAGATTCATGCAAGTTTGACTTTAAAACTATGATGTGTTATAATCATGAAAACAAAGACATGAAAAGAAATAGTGAAGTTGTTATACAAATATAAAAAAAATATGCCTTTGGAAAGAACAAAGCCTAGATTTCAGGGACAGAAGTAAAAGGAATTCAAATGAAGAAAATGTCAAAGCAGCCCCACTCTGTTTCCCTCAAACAATCAGGCTGGAGAAAGAATACAGGTGAGTCTGGATGGACATGAAGGCAGACGTTACCTTGGTCACGATCAATCCAAAATACTTAAATACTAAATAAAATGTTATTCTGAAAAAATAGTTATTTGCAAATTGGAAACAAAGTCTTAAGCATAGAAAACCCCACAAAGGAATGTGCTGTCCCACATCCAAACTCTTACTGAAGTGCAAGACTTTAGCTTTTTTTGCAGTGTCTAAGACCAAACTAGGGAAGAAAAATTAGCATTTATTTGCAAAATTTCAGCATCGTGTCTAGGATTTTTTGTAAAGACAGGACTTTTGCCAGTCCTGTCTTTAGAAATCTGTGTTCCTCTTTAGATTATTTAATTTTTAAGTTTAAAAATAATAGACTAAATACATGTGAAGACTTTTCTATAAATCAGTTTCAGATCCAGAAGAAAGAAAAATGTATAAATTGCTATATTAAACAGGAATTTTTTATCAAGCTGAATAAAATGTTTTTTAGTTGTATAAAAAGCCTTTGTTTTGCTGCCTTTGTTTTCAACATTGTATGAGTAGACACTTAATCATGAACATAAAAATTCAGAGAATTGTTTAATAATACTTAATAAAAATGCCTGCCAATGTCTATTGAGTAATTGGGATAGATCTTCAATAACTTGAAGTGTCAGCATATTTTGGCACCCAATATTTTATCTGGCCATAAAATGAATTGTTAATGCTACCAGTTCTCTTCTTTCCCATTCAACCACCGTGAGAATGTAGCTATCATTATTTTAACATAGGATTAGATATTTTTAAAAATTCATGGAGCCCTTATAAAGATCAGGCTTTGAATAAGAATTGCATGCTAGATGGGAGATGGTCAATAATTATGTTAAAACCAAAGCAATAGAGCAAAAAGAATATCAATAAAATACACGCAAAAGAGTTCAAGAGGAGCTCTTTCATTGACTGTATCGTCCATGTATGTGGTAGCATACAATAACTGGTTTACAACTTAAGAGACTACAATTTATCCCTTTGGAGATAATGTTTCTAGAAGGTAGAATGCAGTGAGGAGCTATCTAAGTGCGCACAATGCGGGATAGTGTTCAGTTAGCAGAAAATTCTCTGCGAAGCGGTGGGGCTTTGTAACCCCATCCTCTCACGCTGTTTATTTATTTTTTTATGTATTTATTTAATCTTTTTTTTTTTTTTTTTTTTTTTTTTGCGGTACTGGGGATCGAACTCAGGACCCTGCGCTTGCTAGGCAAGTGCTTATTCCACTGAGCTATATCCCCAGCCCCTCTCTCATGCTGTTTAGGTGCTCAAGTCAACGCCGCCCTCTCGGGTGTTTCTCGTGGCCTTCCCCAGAGACAGGACGGCCATGCTTAGGTCATGGGTCGTTCTGGAATCCCAGGGGATGGTGGACGGACAGCCTGGAGATGCTTATATTTTACACTTTGTATCTTTTTCTTGTTTAACATCATCTCTAGCTTGTGAATATCAAACTGTTTGAAAATGCACAGCAAGCTATGTGTTTAAGCACTACCTACTCTTGCATTGAGGTACGCCTAGCCCTAAATAATGCTAGAAGCTTAGGGAACTTTGGAGTATTTATGTTTGCGCTTTTAAAAAAATAGATATATGTGTCCACTCATAATTCTCACTTTTTTCTTCTTATCACAAGTTATTCCTCTCTTCCTTCATCAATGCTTTGTGTCATCTTGATGACTCTTTCCCTTTGGTTGCTCTGTTTGTTGCATGTCTGTGCACAGGGCCAACTAGGACTAAGAATTACTGGGGCTGGGGATATAGCTCAGTGGAATAAGCGCTTGCCTAGCAAGCGCAGGGTCCTGAGTTCGATCCCCAGTACCGCAAAAAAAAAAAGAATTACCAGTGTGACTTATTTTTCTGGGGAGGGACGGTGGGAAAGAGAAGGCTTTTTCTTTCTGTGATTTTTGAATTAGGAAAAAAATGTGTTTGTAGAAGTGTTTGAGGTTCCCACCTAGAAGCAGAAAATAAGGATGAAGAAAAACTGAGTCTTGTTCTCACAGCTGAGCCCAGAGAGCCCTGTAACTGGGATTCACAGGTACATGAATTAGAACCAACAGATTCTCTTTATTTAATGAGTTTAATTAGCTGTTTCTATCTCTTACAACCACAAAAGTGATCACACTGCTCAGGCTACACCTCACTCCTTATGTGAGCAGTGCCCTGCCTCTCACACACAGGACCCCCACACCCAGCTTGGCTCTGGGCTTAGACATGATATAGCCTACTCTGGCAATTTTTTAAAACACAAAAAAATGGAGATATATAAACCAGAATAACACAAAAACAATAAAGGAAATTCAAAGTTATAGAGAAGATAGTAGGGAATTAGCCCTAGATGCTGTATTACATAATGTTATCTTCGCATTTGTTAACACCAAAACAATAAAGGAAATACAAAATTATAAAGAAGATATTAGGGAATTAGCTCTGGATGCTATATTATATAATGTTATCTTCGCATTTGTTGCTCAGTTATACAGATGATTGCTCATTGGATTAATCAGTTTTCTCCACCCTCATCTCTATTGTTCTCCCACCCAATCAGTCATCTTCCCTCTGATAGTAACTGTGTGTATTTATTCTTTTGTTTTTGGTTTACTTCTCCCTCGGGCTCTCACATTGGGAAGAGACATGGCTGTTTCTAATTATGCTGTAACAAACATTGGTGCACACAGATTTCTATGGCAGAAGGTGGAAAAGCACCCATCCTCAAAGACAAAGATTGGCAGGGAACCAGGGTCACTGTGGTCAAGCCCCCACTGACAAGCCCTCAAGGCCATCGGGGGTCCACTCGGGGCGCCAGTGGGATTAACGTGCGAACTGCCAGGCTACACCTCTATGTAGCGGGCCCGGAGGGGGCCCGGTCGAGTTGAGGTGCTCCTGGGGATACTCTGGCAATTTTTGATCCTAACATGAATCCTAACTATCTGAGAAAATTTTACAATACACATATGTAATTTTTTTGAAAAAAGTTTTTCTTTGAACTTTTCAAAGAATCTTGACTGTGGTTTGGATAGGCAATGGTGTATGCCAGCAGGATCTCAGGAGGGAATGTCATTAGAACCACAGAGCTAGCATCGTGCTTCAGACTTACTTCTTCTTAGGGCTATATTTGAAAAGTTATCTAGTATTTCCCAATTTCAGTTTCTTAGTCTGCAAAGTGCGAATAGTGCTCCCCTTCCCTTCCTTGAAATGAGGTGTGAAGGTGAAGCACACACAGCAGACGTGCTGTGCCACCGCTGCCCCATGAGCTGCTCCACTGTTTCTGGTAAAATTCTGAACTGGCTGCGCACTATCCACTGCCCATGGATTTTGTCCTCAGGTTTTCTCTTTTGATATTTTCACTTAAACATATTTCATTTGCCTCTTCTACCTCGGAGGAGAGACGGGCAGAGAAAAGAGAAAATTTTGCAAGTAAATGCTAACTTTTCTTCCCTAGTTTGGTCTTAGACACGGCAAAAAAAGCTAAAGTCTTGCATGTCAGTAAGAGTTTGGATGTGGGACAGCACATTCCTTTGTGGGGTTTTCTATGCTTAAGACTTTGTTTCCAATTTGCAAATAACTATTTTCTCAGAATAACATTTTGTTTAGTATCTAAGTTTTTTGGATTGATCGTGACCAAGGTAACTTCTGGCTTCATGTCCATCCAGACTCACCTGTATTTTCAGAGGAGCAACTGTGTGTTTCTGTAGCTTTCTAATAGCTCAAATGTGCCGGAAACACATCTGTTGTCAGTATTCCTGGTTTGTAGACCCTCTCCTTCCTCTCACATGGAAGAGAGCTAAGAAACGTGCTCAGATCTCGCTTCTTTAGCCTCCCTGCTGGAAGCTCCCCTGCAACCCCCCAACCCCCAACCAACCCCCAACCCCCACCACCCCCGCCACCCCCACCCCCAACCTCCCGCAAAGGAAGCCCTGATAGGCTTAAATTTCCTCCTGAGACACATGTCCCACCTGGCTCCTTCAGCTTCTGCTCAGCCACAGGTGGCTCTATTGCATGGCAGACAGCCCCCTCCCTGGCTGTCAGAACACATCACCTCCTGATGTGGAGACATCTGAGTTTCTTTCAGACTTCAGTGGGTAAATTGCCAATTGCCATTTTATGAAAATTTTCCTTTGATGGAATAATTTTGTTCCTGAACTATGCCATTAAACAAGAATGAAAAGGATTTCAGCTGTACTTCAATCTGAATCTATGGTTGATCTGCTCTCTGGCTTTCCTGACATGCTTCCAAAGGTCTTCAAGTATGTGGATCACATTCATTTAACCAATCATCAGAGGAAGCCAAATTCTGGCAACTTCTTTCTTTCAGCCAAGTTGCATAATAGATTCATTCTATTGTACTTTACCAATATTCTGAGTCTACAAAAATTTAATAGACAATAAATCTAAGGATAGACTACAGCACTATATAGAAATATATTTAGCCAAATAATAGTGAATATCAGATTTGGAAGTCACAGGACAAAACAACACCTTAAAAATGAAAACTAAAAATGCTCAGTGTGTGGTTTCCTTTTCAATAGACAGAGACTAAGAAAGTAGCACTTTAACTATTTTCCAAAGATGGACAGTGAAGACTAGGGTAAAATGATCAAAATGATAAATGACTTCATCATTTCATATCAGGTAGGAATGTTTTCCAGCAGCTTAAGGAATGTGAGAAGTGATTCAATGCACTGTTTGAAGATTTACTGAAGTAACTTCTATTCTGAGTCCTACTCTTCTTGATGTCTCCAGGAATTCAGCCTTTGTCACAGCTGGGGGATCTTTTATCTCTGTCCTTCAAGAGTGGTGCAAAGACTTCCGTGACCTGATAGCAAGCGGGACACTCCTGGCTTCTCCTGGACCCAGTGCACTGTATTCAATATTTTGACTCGTGGCACCTGCAGGATCTGCACTCCGTGAAAGCATTGGTACTGCTTCCCTTGGGGCAGCTCTGAGTCTAGTCCATTACTAATCAGACTCCATCTGTGACCCATGCTGGTCAGGGATGGTTCTCTTTCTAGTCCTTGTGTGACTGGGGTCAGGATGAACTAAAGCTCACTCTGCCTTTGGGCACTGGATTCTTGGCTTTGCCTGAAGGCCCATTGCTTGGGACTCTCTAAATAGTTCTTGGAGAATGTCACTGCTGTGATAGGTCCCCACCAAAACTCATGTTGAAATGTTATTCCTAGGGTAGTGGTGTGGAGAGATGGAGATATGGTGAGACCTTTGAGAATTAACGAGGTCATTGGGGATCTGGCTTAAGAATGGATTGATGCAGCTGCACAGAAGTCCTTGCTCTTCTGGGACTAGACTAGTAATGCAGAGCACATTGGTATAAAGCAAGCCTGGCACCTCCCCTCATTCTCTGGCACATAAGCCTCTCTATACATCCCCACCTTCTCTTCCTTCTCCTGCCATGAGCCAAGGCTCTGTAGGACCTTCAGCAGAAGCCAAGCGGATCTTTTGCACCTCCCAATCTCTAGAATCAGGAGCCAAATAAACCTCTATTTTTTAACAAAATAAATTACCCAGCCTCAGAAGTTCTGTTACAGCAACTTTTAAAAATGGAGTAGGAATGTGTTATGGCTTGTGTCTAGATGTCACCCAAAAGCCTCATGCAATCATAGATGTCATGGTCTGTGTCTAGATGTCCCCCCAACACCTCATGCAGTCATGGGGTGGGTTTCTAGAGTATTTGATTGATCCATGGTCCAATGCTGGGATTATGGGTGTGAGTCCTATATTCACCCTAAGGCAGGGAGCCTGCACACAATATAAAGAAGGGAAAGTGGCTTTCCCTTGCTCCTCCCTTTTTGCTATTGTTGCTTCTGCTGTATTTCGCTGTCATGAACTGTTGCCCTCTGCCATGTGTCACTCTGCCTTGGAGCTAGCGGAATATGGACTGAAACTTCCACAAACTATGATCTAAATAAACCTTTCCTTCCTTAATATTGGGCATTGGGTATTTTGTCTCAGCAACAGGAGTAAAGGAATCAAGACATAGGGCTTTTTCAGAGGAGGCTGAATCGAGAGTGTGTGATGCTGGGATTAAGGTGTGTGATCACTAAATCAACTCACTGATATGGCACTGCCATGATCCCTGCAGTCTGGATAAAATAAAAGGCAGCAGAAAGAGGCTGTTAAGATCTCTTGTTGCTTTTCCTGTCTTTGGCTTCCTTTAATGGTTGTTCCAGTGTCATGTGCCTCCCTGCCTTGGAGCCTGCTGATTATGGACTGAAACCTCTATAAACTGTGAGCTAAATAAAACTTTCCCTATTAATTTAGGGTGTTGGTATTTTGTCTCAGCAACAAGAAAAGGAACTAAGACAGAAGTCTACTTTTCAAGCTAGAAGACTCCACAACAGGGTAGGCACTGGAAGCTGATCTCAGTTCCTACAGATGACTTTATTTTCAGTCTTGGGTAACCTCCCTGTCTAGTCTCATATCGTTTGCTCTTTTACCTCTTTATCAATAATCCTTTGGAGCATATTACTCATTGATACAGTATAATTTCCTTGTCAAATAACATTAGAGCAGCCTCATCCACTGTTTGTGGTTAGGGGTATAAGAAGCCTTGGGAAGCACTCGCCAGGACAGTAAGCAGACGAGCATTAGCTTGAGAACTAGAGTGTGTACAACTGGACCAAAGATCAGAAGGGCCGCTGCCCTGAGTTTGGTTCTTATTATGAAATGAGGACAGTGGCACTCACCTGCTCTAGCATCCACAGTGCTGCAGAAGTTGTGGTATAAAATAGTTGTCTAATCCATCATCAGTAGCTCTCATTAGTGGATTGTTTGTGGTTGACACGAAGCTAGGGGAAGCTCTGTAAACCAGGAGTAAGTTCATATGAGTTTGAAATACTTCAACTAAGAATACCTCCTGCTTTTGAGTGTGAATGTAGTTTCTTTTCTTTCTATAACACCTTATTTCCCATTTCTTCATTCAACAAATGTTTATCACTTAAGATAAATCATACTTTGCTATATTCTAAGATTCCAGGAATATACACTGATGCAGCCCATTATCACAGAGTTCATATGAGGTAGGGGGAGGCTGGGAGGAGGAGACAATTAGAATGCAGTGCTGAATGCTGAAGCAGATGTGGAAAGGGGGTCCTCACTGAACAGAGCATCTGCCCTAGTCTGAGTGGTAGACAGAAGCAACTACAAGTGGAGAGGTTACTTTCTGTCTCATTAATTCATTACTATTTGTTGCTTAACTCTTTTTCAGAGGTAAAAGGCTCCATAATTATTTGCCCTGATTATCTCATTTTAGAACACGATATTTCTACCAAAATCCTGTTTTGCTCATGAATTTTAATTGAGCTACATCCAGAGACAAAAAGTAATGTGTCCATATGCATAAAATCTCATGTCTTTCCTTTTTTTTAATCTTACTTGTTAGAAAGAGTAAGGCAATTGCTTGCATTCTATTGGTTTTTCTTACTTAAATTGGGGATATTTTCTCTAAATAAGAGTTTTATGGTGATCTTAAACATTTAAAACTGAACAAAAATGTGTATACCTGTTAATCTAGAACTTCTTCAATTCCCTTTATTCTGTCCTCATTATGTCTCTATCCTAACATCCAAGCATTTTTGTATAGAGACCTCGTTTGGTTAAAGTAAGACCAGTTTATTTGCTGGGCCCTAGCGCCCTGAGAGCACGGACGCCTCGATCCCTCCCGCCTCCCGAGCCGGCGCAGCCCCTCGGCGACTCCCGACAGAGATCGGCTCTCTGGCGGCGGCAACGCCCAACGGTCTCACGTTTCGTGCGCATCGGGCGAGCCGCGCAGAAAGCCCCGAAGGATACACTGGCACCTTGGAACCTTCATGCCTGCAGGGACTCCAATAACTGGTGAGATATCGGCGCTCGCGACCAGATCACCGAGTGGGGGAGGAGATCCATCCCTATACCTGCAGGGAACCCTGGGAGGGTGGGGGAGCAGTCTTACACACCTCACCCAGGTCACTAGGTAGGGAGTATCTAACCAATATCTGTACAGCTTCTT
>PVLD010021501.1:0-31311 GCA_004027595.1 Dinomys branickii
CAACAACAACAAAAAAACACCAATAGTTGCTGCTTTACATATTGATTTCTTCGAAGTGTGTGTTCAGGATAACACATACAGACATACAAGATTGATCAAATAACCCGTCATCGATTATTGCTTAGCATTAAGTGATATAATACAATAGTAGAACCATGTTAGCCCTCCTGCATATATGTATATTCATATATACATACATTAGGTGTATGATTTTTACTTTCCTGGATATATGCCCATAAGGGGAATGTTGGAATCTGGTGCACTGATCTTTTGGGGGAATTGCCAACCTGCTCTCTATAGTAGCTACACCACTTTCCATTTCTCCCAGTGATGTCTGAGAGTTTCTCCACACTGTTGTGGGCCTATTGCTATTTTCTCCTTTAAAAAATTTTGTTATAGCATCTTAGTGTGTGATGCAGAGTTTCAGGCTTTGGTTTTAATTTGTATTTTCATAAAGATGTACGGCCTTGAGCACCCTTTCACATGCTTGTCATCGATTTGTGAACCTTCCTAAGAAAAATTGGAATTCAGTTCCTTCGCTCCTTTTTAAATTGGTTGTCTGTCTTTTGATTACTGACTTTTAAGTGTTCTTTGTGTATTGTGAATATTTGTCTATTAATTTTGGATCTTAAGTGTTACCAGAATAGTCATCTTTTGAAAGCTGCTCCCCAGGTGATGGTCCTGTTGGAAGGTGGTAGAAATTCTAGGAACTGGGACCTGGCTGGAGGCAGCAGGTCACTGGGAAGATGCTTCTCAAGGGTAGACAGTGTCCCTGAACCACGGGTCTCTCTCTCTGCCTCCTGAAAGCAGGTGAGCTGCTTTCTCTATAACATGCTGCCCTCACTGCCATGATGTTCTCTCCTACCATGGGCCAAGAAGCAATGGAGCTAAATGGCCATGGATTTAAATCTCTGCAACCATGTGCCAAAATGAATATTTCTTCCACAGTTGTTTATTTCAGGTAATGTCACAATAACAAAAAAGGTGATCACGACAATGTCTCTTGTTGGGTATCTGATTTGCAAATATTTTCTTCAGTCCTGTGCATTCTTTTTTAATCAACAGTATCTTTGGAAGTGCAAAAGTTTTTAATTTTGACAGTACCCAATTTATTTTGTTTTCTACTGCTTATATTTTCTGTGCTATTTCTTAGAATCCATTGCCTAATATAGGGCCATAAAGATTTATATTTATATTTTCTTCTAGGTTTCATGTTTTTGGTTGTTACAGTTAGGTACTTGATCTATTTAGGGTTCATTTTTGCACATGATACGAGGTAGGGGTCGTGCATTCTTTTGCAGATGGCAGGGTCCCATCATCATTAAGAAGACTAATCTTTCCTCATTGAATGATGGTGGCACAGTTGAAATGCAACTGCTTCCATATGCTCAGTTGTAGTCATCTAACATATGTCTACTTTTGTGCCACACTTGACTGTGGAAATTAAAAAAAAAATTATTAAGTTTATTGGTACAATTTAGATAAGCATAATGACCACATCCATCATAGAAAATTTGTACCTTTAATGATATATCTTGATTCCCTCTTTTTTCCCCATTTCCTTCAACCCCTTTACCCCTCCTTATTTACAAAGCTTTGTTTCCATGTTATCCTTCTCTTTTCATTTTTTTCCCTTCCTTCCTTTCTCCTTACTCCCCTTGGACTCCCAGAAATCCTCCTGCCTCAGCTTCTTATGTGCTGGGATTACGGGCATGTGCCACCACACCCAGCTTAACCTGTTATTTCTTAGACAATGTATATGTATTGCTCTTTCTTGACTATAGGTAATATGGAAAGTAAATTTTTGCTTATATGAGAATGACTACTTAGTCATAGTTTGACTCAGTTTAGCCTCCTAGACTGAAGGTCAGTTCTGCTCAGGATTTTAAAAGCATTTTGAAAGCATTTTAAGACCTGGGGTACAGGTGGAAAACCTGACAACATTGTTTCCTGCTTACTGCTGGTGACTCTGTGGCTCTTCACTAATGGGCTGCTCAAGTCCACTCAGTGGTTCTGTTTGGTCCTTGTCTACTTAAATTTCACCATGATGGTTGAACCTTTCATCCTGTATTCTTTTGGCCATTTTGTGAACCCTTTTAAGTTGAGAACACATTTCTGAAAGTTTTGGGAAGTTACCCTTCATAATTTGACAATATTGTATCTTTCTTTTAATTTTTACATTTATCTTTTCCTAAGACTCCTAGTATGGAGGAAAAACATCTGTGAATAACTTAGTATTCTTTTCCCTCTTCTTGCCTTTTCATTATAATGTCTGAAAGTTTATTTTCATTTATCCTCTGTTCATTCGGTTGTTTTTTCCAAATAATTAATTTTACATTTTAAATATTAAAATTTTCCTAAAGATTCTTTCCTTTAAAAATTAATAGCATCTCATTATTTCTCATGAATACAATATTGTTATTTTTTTTTTACTAATGTTCGTTCAATTTTATATTTTTCTCTTTTAAAAAAATTTATTTTAGGAAATAAAAGAAGACAACATATTAAGAAACAGACATCCATTTACAAAATAGCATAAGAACAATACAAACAATACAGTTACAGACAAAGTGGTAGGAAATTAACAATGGTTGTTGTATTACGTATTGATACCTTCAAAGTGGTTTCTCAAGAAAACAAAGAGACATGAAATAATGATCAAGCAAGTAATCATTAACTGTTCCTTTCAGTAAAGCAATAGAAGACAGCAGTACAACTGTTAGCTATCCTATATATACATACCTATATAATTTCCCCTTCTTTCCCTTCTCCTTTCCCACACCCCAGTTGCCCCTTACTTTTGAGCATTTTCCTTTCATTCCACAATGTCTATCATACTTCCTAGCTTTTATTCACTCTTTCAGGTTCTTACACTACTGAGACAATATGTTGCTTACACATGCAAGTCTAATTTGTTTAACTTATGAGTATGGTCTCTAGTTGTGACCGACCATTTATATATAAAAGCCTCGAGTTTATTTTTCTTAATAGCTGAGTAACATTCCATTATATAAAAGTACCACAATTTTTTTTATCCAGTCCTCAGTGGATGGACATTTGCGTTGCTTCCACAATTTAGCAATTATAAATTGTGCCGCTATGAACATGGATGCACATATATCACTGTGATATGATATTTTCAGATCTTCTGGGAAATTACCCAGAAGGGGAATAGCTGGGTTGAATGGGACCTCTAGACCTAGTTTGCTGAGGAACCTCCAAACTGATTTTCAGAATGTTTTCACCAGTCTGCATTCCCACCAGCAGTGAAGAAGAGTTCCTATTTCTCCACAGCCTTGCCAGCATTTGTTATTGGTTGATTTCTTAATAGCCATTCTTACTGGGGTGAGGTGAAATCTCATTGTTGTTTTAATTTGCATGTCTTGAATGACTAATGATGTTGAACATTATTCCATGTATTTATTTGCCATTTGTATTTCTTTATCTGAGATTTATGTATTCATCTCAGCTGCCCATTTTTCGATTGGGTCTTTGAATTCAGAGGGGCTGATGTTTTCTAATTCTTTATATATTCTAGATAGAAGACCTTTGTCTGAGGGACAGTCAGCTAAAATTTTTTTCCCAATTTGTAGGTTTTCTTTTTACTCCGCTAGTGATTTCTTTAGATGTGCAGAAACTTTGCAGTAGGATGAGATCTCAGTTGTTGACTCTTTAAAGTATTTCATGGGCAGTTTGGTTTTGTTCATGAACTCTCTGCCTACCTCTATGTCTTCAAGGTTTTTACCTATTTTTTCTTCCAATAGATTTAGTGTTTCTGTTTTAATATCGAGATCTGTGATCCATTTTGACTTGAATTTGGTGCATGGTGATAGACTTGTAGTCTTTGGCAGGTGGCATACCAATTTTTCCAGCACCATTTACTAAAGAGGCCATCACTCTTCCAGTGAGGTTTTTTGGCCCCTTTATCAAAGATAAGTTGGCTGAGTGTGTTTGTGGTTGTTTCTGTGTCTTCCAGTGTGTCCCACTGATCTTCTGGTCTGTTTTTAAGCCAGTACCATGTTGATGTTTTTACAGTAGCTTTCTAGTATAATTTCAGATCAGGGATTATAATTCCACCTGACTTGTCCTTATTGCTCAGGATTTCTTTTGCTATTCTGGGTTTCTTTTGGTTCCAGATAAATTTAATAAATGTTTTCTCTAGATCTGTGAGGTATGTTAATGGTAGTTTAATGGGAATTGAATTGAATCTGTACAACAATTTTGGTAGTATGGCCATTTTCACAATGTTGGTTCTTCCTACCAATGAGCAAGGAGTATTTTTCCATTTATTGAAATCTTTGATCATTTTTTTCAGAGTATTGTAGTTTTCATTGAAAACATCTTTTACTTGTTTTGTTAGATTGATTCCTAAATATTTTAATTTTTGGATGCTATAGTGAAATGTATGGTTTCCTTAATTTCTCTCTCAGTCTATTTGTTATTTGTGCATAGGAATGCTACTGATTTTTGGGTGTTGACTTTGTATCCAGCTCACTGCTGAATTTGTTCATTAATTCGGTGAGTCTTATGGAGTTTTGGGGGTCTTCCAGGTAAAGTATCATGTCATTTGCAAATAGTGATAGTTTTACTTCTTCCTTTCTTATCCTTATTCCTTTAATTAATCTCTCTTGTCTAATTGCTCTGGCTAATGCTTCCAGAACTATGTTGAACAGGAGTGGTGACAGTGGACATCCTTGTCTTGTTGCTGACTTTAAAGTAAAAGCTTTCAGTTTTTGTGCATTTAGTATGATGTTGGCTGTTGTTTTGTCATAGATGGCTTTGATCAAGTTGAGGTAAAGCCCATCTATTCCTATTTTCTGTAGAGTTTTTATCATGAAGGCATGTTAGACTTTGTCAAAATCTTTTCTGCATCTACTGACATGATCATATGATTTTGTCTTTGGCTCTATCAATATGGTGTGTAACATTAATTGATTTGCGAATATTGAACCATCTCTGCATTGCTGGAATGAATCTGACTTGGTCGTGGTGTATGATTTTCCTGATGATTTGATGCATTCTATTTGCTGGTATTTTTTTTTTTTTTAGTATCTTTGCAACTATATTCATTAGGAAGATTAGTCCATAGTTTTCTTTCTTGGTTGGATCTTCTCTGGTTTTAGTAGCAGTATAATGCTTGGTTCCAAATTGAGTTATGGAGAATTGCTTCCTTTTCAATTTCATTGAAGTATTTGGGGAGTGTTGATATTAAATCTTGGTTGAATTCCTTGTAAAATTCTGTTGTAAATCCATCAGCGTCTGGGCTTTTCTTTGTCGGTAAGTTTTAGATCACATTTTCAATCTCATTAATTGATATTGGGTTGTTCAGGAATTTTATATCTTCTTGACTCAACCTTGGTAGTTCATACATATCTAGGAATCTGTCCATTTCTTCTTAGTTTTCTTTCCTATGGGAGTAAAGATTTTCAAAGTAGTTATTAATGATCTTCTGAATTTCTGTAGAATCTGTAGTAATTTCATCCTTTTCATTCCTTATTGCATGAATTTGAGTTCTTTCTTTTTTTGATCAGGTTGGTTAGGGGTTTATCAATTTTATTTATTTTTTCAAAGAACCAACTCTTTGTTTATTTTTGTAGGGTTTTCTTAATCTCTATTGCATTAATTTCTGCCCTAATCTTGATAATCTCTTCCTTTCTTTGGGCTTTGGGCTCAACTTGTTCTTTTTCCAAAAGTTTGAGGTGCAGCATTAGGCTATTTATTTGTTCTGTTTTTGTTTTCCTTAGGTGTGAGTTCATGGCTATAAATTTCTCTCTGAGGACTGCTTTGCATTGCATCCCACAGATTCCTGTAGGTTGTATCTACATTTTCACTTGTCAGTAGGTATTTTTTAATTTCTTCTGTGACCCATTGGTTGTTCAGGAGATTGTTGTTTAGTACCGAGTCTTTATGGGGTTTTTAGAGTTACTTTTGTCATTAATTTCCAATTTCATTGCATTGTAGTCAGATAATATGCATGGGATGATTTCAATTCTTTTGCATTAGGTAGGTATGCTCTATGGGCTAGAATATGGTCTATTTTGGAGAAAGTCCCATGTGCAGCTGAGAAAAATGTGCATTCTGATGTTATGGTGTGGAACACTCTGTATACAACTACTAAGTCCATTTTTTCACAGCTTTGGTTCAGATCTGTTATTTTTTTGCTGATTTTTTGTCCAGTTGACCTATCTCATTGTGGTAAAGGTGTGTTGAGGTCCCATTATAATAGTGTTATGAGTTATATGGGTTTTCATGTCTGTTAAGATTTCTCTTATGTAGTTTGGTGCTGATATTTGGTGCATACCTATTTAGGATTGTTATCTCATCCTCTTGCAGTTTTCCCCAACAAGTATGTGGTGACCTTCTTTATCTCTTTTGATTGTTCTTGGTTTGAAGTTTACAATGTCTGCAAACATAATAGCTACCTCTGCTTTTCTCTGGGTTCCTGTTGCATGCAGAATTGTTTTCCATACTTTGACTTTCAGTCTATGGATTTCCTTTTGAGTAAAATGTGTTTCCTGTGTAGAGCATATCATTGGATTTTGTTTCTTAATCCACTCTGCCAGTCTGTTTCTTTTGGCTGGTGAATTTAGGCCATTTACATTTATAGCTATAACTGATACGTGTTGGATTATCATTGGCATGTTATTTACTTGCTATTGACTACTTACTTTTTCTACTTGCTTGCTCCTCTTTAGGGTTCCTTTTTGGTGTTGTTCTTGAAATTGTGGTCATCTTCTTCTCTATCTAGAATGTCTTCTAGTACTTTTTGCAGGGATGGTTTGGCACTCATGAAGTTCTTCATTTGCTGTTTGTCATGGAAATATTTTATTTCTCCATTAGACTTGAAGGATAGTTTGGCAGGATACATCAATCTTGGTTGGAAGCTGTTTTGTCTTAGGACCTGTAATACTTCACTCAAAGGTCTTCTCGATTGAATGGTTTGTGTTGAGAAGTCACCTGTGATTCTGATGGTTTTCCTTTTCTGTAGCAGCTTTTAATATTCTGTTCTTTTGCTGGAGATCTAGGATCTTGATTGTTATATGTCTAGGTATAGTTTTATTATGGTTATGACTAGTAGGAATTCTATATGCCTCTTTCACTGTATCTCAGATTCTGTTTACATGCTTGGGAAATTTTCTGCTATTATTTCTGCAAATATTGTTTTTAGGTCATTTGTGCCACCTGCTGTTTCACTGATTCCTGTTAATCTGACATTATTCCTCTTTGTGTGGTCTTATAGCTGTTGAATTGATTTTTCCTGGGTCCTTGTTGATTTTAAGAGATTCTTCCTTTCATGATCCCTAGCTGCCATGCTATCTTCAAGATCTGAAATTCTATCTTTAGCTTTATTCAAGCAGTGTTGCGAACTTTCAGTGGAGGCTTTCATTTCCTGGAAATCTTTTTGAGTCTGATTCATGCATTCTGACTCATTCCTAAATTGCTCATGTAACATTTCCATCCATTGCCTATGTTCATCCGTTTTTTTATCTTTTTCTTATCTAGATGTGCAGAGCATTTCTTTCATTGTTATTGTCATTTCACTTTTTGCCTGAGAGATTATGTCTGATCTGATCTTTTCTGTGGCCTGGTGGGAGTTGCTTTTTTACTTCCATTGCAGTTATCTCAGCAATTTCAGGTTTCTTGGACTTGTTCTGAGTGGGGTGAAGTTCTTAGATTATGTTTTAGCCCTTTGCCTTGTCATGTTTGATGCTGGAGGCAGAACACTCAGTCTCCCTCTTAGTTCAGCAAAGGTTACTAGTGGCCCTAGTTTTCCTGGTGGTCAGGCCTGCCCCTCAGTTTCTGCTGAGATATGTCTCTTAGTCTGGGGTCTTCTGGTAAGTGGTGAAGTGCACCTAGTTCTCCCAAGTCTCAGATGTGAACTGTGATGCCAGTCGATGGCACATCATCTGATCTACTGACCCCTCATGGTTCCAGGCACGTGTATGACCCAGAATCTGATTGCACTGGTGGTGCAATCCCAGACCCGTGGTCCTGTGACCCCAGGCAGTTCAGGGTACAGGCAAAACCCAGACACAAACTGCAGGGTCAACAGTTTGTGGACCACCTGACCATGTGTCTCCAGTCAGTTCAGTATGCACATAAGATCCAGATGCGGGCTGCACCAACAGCCATCACAGAGCCTGTGTGTGTGCCCTCCAGAAGGTCTGGGTTACACTTGTGTTCGCAGCTCATGGAGCACCTGCTCCTGAGCCTCACTGAGTGCTGGGCACAGCAGGGAGGGCCCACATGCAAACCCCTGGTGAAAGCAGTTCACAGGCCTTCTGAGTGAGGAACTCCTGTCTGCACCAGGCACACGGAGAGTGGAAACTCATAAGAAACTTAGCACTCTTGGTTTTATGTTCTGGATTGATCTCGAACAAATCATCTGTGTATACTAAGGAGTGGCAGTACCCTGAGTGGCATGGTGGTTACCTAGGGCATATACATTTACCAAGATTTTTACTGTTTGTAGAGATTTCAGTCCACAGTCAGTTGGCTCGAAGGCAGGGTGGCATAGCAGGGGGGCATCACAGAGAAGAAACAGTACAGGGCATGTCAGACAGAAGGTAGCAAGCAACACCAGTGTTAGTTCAATTTCAAAGAACAATTATTTTTCTTGTCTTATCTGTAATTTCCATCCTCTTTTTAATTCTTTTCTTTATTTTAAAGAAAATAGTACAAAAAATAACAATAGCAAAATACAAACAACACAAAGCAGAGGCATTAGAAATCATGCAGGGTTTCAAACCAAATGATAGAGATTAACAGTGGTTGTTATATTACACATTGTTATCTTCAACCAAGTTGCTCAGGTTAACAGATGTAAGAATAGAAGATTGATCAAATCATTAAAGAGAATAAGAAAATAATAATTTAAAAGCACATTAGAGGGTTGGGGATATAGCTCAGTGGAATAAGCGCTTGCCTAGCAAGCTCAGGGTCCTGAGTTCGATCCCCAGTACCGCAAAAAAAAAAAAAAAAAAAAAGCACATTAGAGACAATACATAGTGGCACTCAACAGGATTGTAGGAATTCACCATTGGTTGTTATACTACAAATTGTTGTCATCACATAAGTTGCTCAGATTACCAGATACAAGCATGCAAAATTGTTCAACATAGTAAAAGCACAACAACAACAACAAAGAAATTTTTAATCATTAACTGTTCCCCTCAACAAATCATCAGACACCAGCACTACAGTTATGCTACCAATCCATATATATACATATTTTTTGTTTATTCATCATCTGTGATATTCATGTTTAGACTACCCTCATTTTGTCATGTGTGATAGTTAGAAAACAACAGATTTCACAGTAATTTCGTAAAATTTTATCAATTTGATAAAAATGTATAAAAGTGTCTTTTGAAAAATTGAAAACCCTGGCAAAACTTGGGCCACAGTATTCCTAGTTCATAGAGAGTGTTATTTTTAGATAAGACATGTACATGTATTGTTATCCTGTATTATTTGTTTGTGTATCAGGCCCTATGGGCATTTGGGTCACTCACTTCCCTCATCCTTCTCTATCACCCATGTTTCTAGCCTATTCAGAAATCCCTTCACTGAAACTTCTGAAATCATGACTTATATTTGAATATATATATGTGTGTGTGTGTGTGTGTGTGTAGTTTTCTTAAATTTAAAAAATAAAAGAATGAAAACATCTTAACAAACATACATGCATTCATAAAATAACACAAAAACAATATGAACAATATAGAATCTCAGACAAGATGGTAGGAAATTAACAATTGTTTTACATATTGATATCTTCAATTTGGATACTCAGATAAACAATGTTCAAGGGTACTCTGTCTTGCTTTGATAAAATTCTCTTCTGTCATCAAATCCTTTAGTAATGTAGCTATTCTTTTAATAACACAGGGAGAACAAGTTTTATAACTATTGCCATGTACTAAAGACAGGTTTTTGTTTGATAAGCCCCAGACACTCATTAGAAGGAATAATTTAGATTGCTCTATCTCATAAATCTACTCTTGTCCAAATTAAAGGACATTTGAAGATTTTTATTTCTTATATATCATTCTGTGAATGCTGAGTCCACTGAATATTAAACACAGGTTTCTCTTTTTATATATGGTGTTATGGTTGATACATTGTGTCAACTTGGGAAATCTGGAGGTTTAACTGAGTGATTCAGCAGGAAGCTGGGGTGCTTACTTTGTAAACATCCTGAACCTGCCGAAGAGGAGGGCATGGAGACTGTGTGAGAGGCGCACGCCCCCTGGGTGGGGGTAGGCTGTTTACAATGTAGGGGAGGAAAGGAGGCTGCTTGCAGCTATTCCTCCCTTTTGCTGGTTGGTTTTGCTGTTCTCTGCTGCCCTGAACAGGTTGCCCTCTGCCATGTGCCACTCTGCTTCAGAACCAGCCAAGTATGGACTGAAACTTCCACAAACTGTAAGTTAAATAAACCTTTCCTTCCTTCATTGTGGGTATTGGGTATTTTGTCTTAGCAATGAGAGAAAAGTAACCAAGACAAAATTTGGTACCAGGAGTGGGGTCGTTGCTGTGACTATACCTGACCATGTGGTTCAAGAGCCTTTGGAAAGTGCTTGTGGGAAGAGTCTGGAAAGGTTTGGAGATGTCTGGTCAGAGCTTGGAAGACCAGAAGGCTGATGGAAATCCTGCCGGTAAAGACCAGGTTCAGGAGGTTTCTGTTGGCAAGGACTGCATTGGCTGTTGGACTCCAGATGATGTATGTTTTTGAGTGGCAGAAAGTTTGTCTGAATTTTGCTCCTGTCCAAAGACTTTGCCTAAGACTGAGATTAAGGGCAGCAGTGAACTGATTAATCTGGCAAAAGAAATTTCAAGTCAGTCGAATATTGGGGCAGTGGCATGGCTTATTGGCAGCTTTTAGCCAGATCTATACTGAGAATCAAGAGTAAAGAGCCCAGCAGGATGATTTAAAATGTTGTGTGTTTGGCCAGAAAGGAAGCTCCAATAAAGCTGTGGACCGCAAAGATAAGGCTGAGGTGATCTCTATTGCTATGAGGGAACAAGAGACTGGAATAGATGGCCTGAGGGCATCACAAGCAGCAAGTCTCCACCCTTTGCAGCCTCAAAAACTGTAAAGGTGAGAGACCTTGCCTTGAGAAGGAAGCTAAAGAGCACCATATTCCAGAATGGTAGCAGCGGCCACACCAGGTTCCAGAACGGAGGCGGCATAGAAAATTTGCTCCTCAGAATTGGATCCAGTGTGCCCAGCGATCCAGGCACTCGACCCCTATGGTCGAGAGAGGAAAGTTTGGCTACTGCTCCAGGTGGCAGCAGACCTTGGCATGATCCACGTGGCCCTGGCTTTAGGTGCATGGAGAATGCAAGAGTTCTGAGGTTAAAGAGGCTTCCACCCAGATTTCAGAAGGCCTGGGAGGCCAGGGAGTGTGCCCCTGAGAGGGCAATATGTGAGGCTGTGAGTGTGAAGCAAAAGGTGCACTGGAGACCTCAGAAGTTTAGAGAAGACAGGACCGTGGATCATCTAAGGAAAGCTGCAAGGAGGGAGCAAAGCGAGCCTAAGAGAGAAGCTGTGGAGGCTGTAACCACCAGAAGTGCCATAGGGGTGGATTCACGCAAGCCCTTTGGAGCTTACAATGTGCCACAAGTTGCTTTAGATGCTGGATGTGGAATTACAGGACAAAATGTTAGCCCTGCTGGATTTTGGACTTGCTTTGGTCCCAATGCTCTATATTACTCTGTTGGTGCCTTTGAAATGGTAATGTTTATTTTGTGCCTTTAAATGTTGGAGGTGTTTAATTTTCATTTGTATGCGGGAAAAATATTATGATTCTAATATAAGCGTGTCTTTGTATCTGGAAACTGGTTTAGGGAAATGTGTCTGATTGCCAAGCTGACAAGGGGTAGAATGTTATGGTTGATACATTGTGTCAGCTTGGGAAATCTGGAGGATTAACTGAGTGATCCAGCAGGAAGCTGAGGTGCTTACTTTGTAAACATCCTGAGCCTGCCGAAGAGGAGGGCATGGAGACTGTGTGAGAGGCACATGCCCCCTGGGTGGGGGTAGGCTGTTTACAATGTAGGGGAGGAAAGGAGGCTGCTTGCAGCTATTCCTCCCTTTTGCTGGTTGGTTTTGCTGTTCTCTGCTGCCCTGAACAGGTTGCCCTCTGCCATGTGCCACTCTGCTTCAGAACCAGCCAAATATGGACTGAAACCCCCACAAACTGTAAGCTAAATAAACCTTTCCTTCCTTCATTGTGGGTGTTGGGTATTTTATCTCAGCAACGAGAGAAAAGTAACCAAGATATATGGCTATTGTCACTTAATCACATGTTGAAAATGTGGTGCTTATATTAATCAGATAAATTATATTTTTTGTTTTGTAAACATGTACTAATAAAAAGTTATGTGACTCAGTGAATATACTTTGTAGCTAAATCAATAGTGTGCCATATCTTACAGATGACCTTGGCTGAAGGTGGCAGGAGGTGGATTTTAATTCATTGATCCGTTGTTCAACTACAAATATTTATTGAGCATCTCCTCTGTACTCTCTGTTAGTACAATAAGTAAGCAGTCCACCAAATAGGTAAAGTCTCATTAACACAGCAGGGAGGAAATTGGTTGTAAAATCTTTCTAAAAAGTAATGTATTAGCTTCATGCCTTTGGGAAAACCATTTAATGTTTCTGAAACTTTGGGTTTCTAACATACACATTAGGAGACTAAACTCTGATATTCTCCTACATTTATAAGTTCATGTTATGCTTCAGATTTTATTTTGTTTTTAATTATCCAGGAAAGATGAAACTGGATGTTGCATATATTTAACATTATAGTGGAAAAAAATCTCCTATTTTTCTGAAAAGGAACAGTATCCTACTGCTTTTTAAATTGTCTGAGCCTGTATGATGGAACCACCCTTATAGTTCTCCAAGATATTCTGTGTTAAAAATATTAGAGAGCTAGAGATGTCCCTAAATATTAGAGTGCTTCTGTAGCCTGTCTGAGGTCCTGGGTGAAATTCTAGCACTGCACCAAAAAACAAAAAGTATAAGAAAGAACCTAATGTGAAAAAAAAAAAAAAAGAACCTAATGTGTCAAGTTATGCTCAAACAGTTTCTCTCTCCCTCTCCCTCTCCCTCCTCCTCTCCCTCCCCCTCCCCTCCCCTCCCCCTCCCTCTCTCTCTATATATATGTATACCTTTCCTTTTTTTGTCTTTTTGAGACAGAGTCTTGCTATGCAGTTCAGGCTGGCCTTGAGCTCACTTTGTAGCCTAGGCTGGTCTTGAATTCAAAACAGTCCTCCTACCTCAGCCTACCTAGTGCTGGGATTACAGACGTGTGCCACTGTGCCCAGCCTATATATATATATATGCTTTGAGCATCTATTATGTGCTGTGCATTGAGAGTAGAGAAAAAATTTTCTCTCTCTGGACAACCTGTATTTTAGAAACTATACCAATATTTTCTATAAATATAAAAAGTAAATGCCATTTCAAGAAGTGTGGAATGCCATGGAGAAAAATAAAGCAGAATAGGAAATTAGAGAGCAACACAGTAAGAGAAGTCTTTATTTTTTCCAAGGTAGCAGGGAGGCCTGTATGAGGAGAAATTATAATGTCATCAGAAAAAGATTACAGAGTGACTAAATAAATTTTAAGATTGGTAAATGATATTTTTCCATATACATATGTCCCACACAATATGTGGGCTGCAGAAGATACAATAATTCATAGTTTATCTGAAATAAAGACTTCTCTTGCTGCGTTGCTGGGGATATAGCTCAGTGGAATAAGCACCTACTTGGAAAAAAAAATATATATATATATATAAAACAAGAAACTCATCGAAGTTGTGTCTGGGTGAGAGACAGGGATGCAGGAAGGGTTCCCACTATTTGTTTAACAATGAACAATCAACTATTACCAAGTAAAAAAATTAAAAATATTAACATCCTATATTTCGTGGAGAAATAACCAAGTCTGTGGTGAAAACAGCATGCTTTCAGCCTCAAGCTAACAACACGTCACTAGCTTATCTACAAAGCTGCCATGATTGGGAAGTTGTACGGATTTGATGAAACAAATCTCTAGACGATTTCCCTACGTCTTCCCTCACCTATTGATTCCAAAAACAAAATTAAAAAAAAAACCTTTTTGACGTCGTAGTCTATATTTGATCCACTTCCATCTCGCTAGCTTGATTTCCTTTCTCACAGTCTCCAGAGTGGTTTGCTCCCACCCCTGAGCAGGGTTTCAGTCCAAAGATAAAATAGAAAAATTATCAACGAAAAGTAATACATTATTTATCCTGTTCTGCTCCTTACTTTTTGAATCTGCAGTTCAATGTTTGATTTATTTTTTCTAAAAAGGAATATAAATATTTCTAGGCTTAATACTTGGAAACTGTCTTTTATCACAGTTTTACTTATTTAATTATCTTTTCTACTCCTCAAAACAGTAAAGAAGCAAAATAATTTTGAATAAGTTTTGAGCAAACTCATTTGTCCTTTTCTAGAGCTATTGCATTATTTTCTCCAATTCTGATCCTTGACTAATATCTGTAATTTATTCAGGATGGCTTCTCTTTCATGAATTTTTAGTAAAATTTTTTTATTTATGTTATCATGTTAGTTTGTCAATAATTTTTTGGTTGAATTCAGAGATTATATAATTCATAATCTTTATTTTACTTTTACTTTCCATTCAGTAAAGGTTAATAGTTTGGGGAATTACTTTTTATTATTCTTAATCTCTTGAACATTACAGCATTGCTGTTAGAAATGTCTCAGAGAGGCATCAGGATCTTAGGATATGTATGGAATTTTTTTTTAAATAAAGCAAGAAATCACAGGAAACAGAAGCAAAACTAGACCAATGGCATTCAATCAAACTGAACAGCTCTACAGCAAAAAGCACAAAAACACTCAGTAGAGTGCAGAGACAACCTACAAAGCTGGAGAAAATATTTGCAATGTATATACCTAACAAGAGAGTGATATCCAGAATATGTAAGGAACTCCAAAAACTCAACAATAAAGCAAACCAATAACTTTATTAAAAATAAGCAATAGATTCTAAATAGACACTTCTCAATAGAAGGCATTCAAATGGCCAAAAACATAAAGTAGGTTCAACATTACTAAGCATCAGAGAAACATCAATCAAAACTACAATGAGCTATCATCTCACCTTAGTAAGAAGGATATTTGTCCCTTTATATTTCTCTATGTATTATACATACACATACACAGGCACATGTATACACATATGTATGAAAGCACATATACACTTATATTACATATACATACATATATAGATACACTGAAGATGACAAGTGCGAGTGAAAATGCAGAGAAAATAGATCACTTGCACCCTATTGGTGGGAATGTTAATTAGTATAGCTGCTATGAGAAACAGGATGGATGGTCCTGAAAAAATTCAGTTTAAGACTAAGGTTGAGCTCAGTGTTCGAGTATGTGCTTCCCATAAACAAAATCTTCAGTTTAATCCACAACATCAATTAATAAAAAGTAGAACTACCATATTATCCAGTAATCCCACTGATGGGTATCTATCCAAAAGAAATGAAATTAACATGTTAAAAAATATACCTGCCTTCCCACATATACTATAGCATGACTCACAGTTGCCAAGAAATGGGAGCAATGTAAGTGACCATCAAATGATAAATGCATAAAAATAGTGTGCATATACAGAATAGAATGTTATCTATAGAAAAGATGAAAACCTGTCATTTGGAAAAACATGGCTGGATCTGGATATCAGGATGTCAAGTGAAATGGGTCAGCACAGAAAAACGAGCGTTGCATGATCTCACTCATATGTGGAATATAGAAAGTGGACCTCATGGAAATCAAGAGGAGAAAGGTACTTGCCAGAGGCTGAGGAGAGTAGGGCTAGGGGCAATGGGAAGGACTGATTGTTGACTACTAAATTATAGTTTGGCAGAAGTAAGAGGTTCGGATGTGCTACTGTACAGTAGAATGATTACAGATAGTAATGTGCTGTAGTGTAGATTTTAAAAACCTAGAAGAAAGAACTTTGAAAGTTTTCACTATGAAGAGATAAGCATTTTCATATAGGATATTAATATATTCCTTGTTTTAACATTACTGAATGTGTATATTGCAAGGGTGATTGAAAGGAATAGTGAATGTTTGCATTTAAAAAGATTTATTACAGTAAAAGACCCATTGGTAGGAATGCTGGGATAAGTGGGTTCAAAGCCAGGGGAACATTTTTAAGGAGAATTAATAGCAATGTTTGTTTCACTGTAATAATTTTTAAATTTTTACATTGCATTGTGTCTTCATCCACCTTATTCACCAGATCTGACACCGTGCATGTGGCTGATGGCTTTTCTCTAGTCAAAATGACTATGAAATGTGAACATTTTCAATTAATTCAGGGTATCCAGTCAGCCACCACAGCACAATGAAAACACAAAAAAGGACTTCCAGAACTGCTGCAGAGAGTGGCAAGGATGATGGACTAAATGCCTTAGGGTCAAGGGGAAGTGTTCTGAGAGAAATTGATGCCATTGTGTCTTCTGTTCTAATAAAAGTTAAAGAATTAAACATTTGCCATATTTTTATCATACCTTCGATATTGATACACCACATAGTGCCCTGTAAGGATGTGTAATTTTTATATTTTTATCCATCAGTTAAAGTAAATTTAATTTTCTAAAAAGAAGGAAGCATGATTACTCTTTACTCTTGTTCAAATCTTTATTTTACATAGAACTTCTCCTCGTTCAACTCCATACCCAGTGCCTGATTTCATCTGTGAATAACACATGCACAGTACTTTTTGAAAGTGGATAACAACCGTGAAACAGGAAAAGTCCAGTAAATAGGTGGTTAACATTACATAAAAAGTGATTTCTATTTATTTCAAATCTTGAGTGGCCTTAAAGACTTTTCTAATCTCCTTTATGATAGCTCTTTTTATGTGGAAATACAGGAGCCCTGTGATACTGCATGGTAACTATGCATAGTTATCCTGCATAGTAGCTATAAGAATGATGAAGAAACAAGCTTTGTTAACTATGATGTTCTGAGAAATTTCTCTGTACTGAGAAAAAACGTGTAGTCAGGTCACTTAATAAAATACTTAGGATGTTTGGATCTGGAGTATGTAGTTGCCATCAAAGAGAGATTTAAAGCTTTGTAGGAGTTTTAGGGGCATGTCTGTTACACTGGAGGACAAAGATGTCGGGGGGGGCATTGAAAAAAAGGAAAGCAGTGTGGAGGTGTTGGATAAGTGGAGAAGGATAAACAAACAAACAAAGCAGTACATGTAGAGGAAAGTGTTGTGCATGGAACCACCGAGCACTAGTACCGGATGGAAATACAATGGATGGAAAGAAGATGAGATGCCACTGGAGAAATTCAGCTATATAAGGATAAATGAAAGCAGTCCTTGTAATACATTTGAGATTTTTAAAAAGGTTTTTTCTAACCGTGTTAGGGGAGAGATAGAGTAACAGTTACACCATAAACTTTAATCTTGATTAGTACTTACATTGCCTTAGAGGAACAATTAACTCTGTAATAGTCCAGAGTGTAGATGGAGAATCAAAAACTAGAGGCCACTGAGAGTTGTGTCTGCTTGACACCTTTACTGTCCTACTTTCGCTTGATTCCTCCTGCTGTAACCTGGCTCTGGCCCCACTACATCCTTCAATCGTTAGGTAACCAGCGATCTTTACTTTTGCACTAAATGCCTACATTTCGTTCCTGTTCTTGTTGGCTCACTTTGGAGCATTTAATATTATACACCACTGTCTGCTCCTCTGAAGCCTGTCTTCCCATGTCACCTTCCTGTGTCTTTCAAAGTGGCCAACTCCTGTGACTGCCCTTGTTCTCTGTCCTTCATGCTGGTTTACTTAGAGAACTCCTGTTTTCCTTAACTGTTCAATGTTGGTACCGGTGGTTCTAGGTCCATATGAGTTCTCTTGTTCAAAAATGTCCCTCTCAAGATTCCTATTTGCCTATCTTTGTGAACATCTTTATTTGGATATCAGTATTTCAGGCTCAACAGTTTCAAATAGGAAGCTATTGTTTCTTTGCTATGTATTTCTGTATTTTTTCCAAGATGTTATATTTGCCCACTCAGTAGTTAATCTCACAACCACCCATTATTGATTGTAGCTCCTAAATATTTACCTAATTTCTTTGCTTCTCTCTAATTCCACTATTCCTAGACAGGGCCAGGTCACCAAAAAGTGCTGAGCCTGGTTTATCGTCCTAACTTCCCCATCTCCAGCAACTGTGCCTACACCGATCTTTGAAAATGCAATCTAATTATGGCAGTGATTAAAATTCTTCAGTGGTTCCATATTTTCCTTGTAAGAAGGTCCATGATTCATGCAAAAGTTACCTATAAACCATACTGCTACTTTCCATTTCATTGGCTATTTTTCTTTCTAGACTGGAAATCATTACTGATAAAAGAGAGACAAAATAAGCCATTATTACCCTGTGTGCTGTGGTAATGATGAGCACATTCGAGTCCACTGTTCAGTGCCTGCGCATTCAAACCTGTTATGCTCCTTCCACTGTGATGGTTGCTATGTACAGAATAGAAACTTTACCTTCTCCAATTTTATCATCCAGCCAGGAGCAACACAACTTGGAAGTTATCTATTAAACAAAGGCCATTCAGATAGTAAATTGTGTCACACTGCCTGTGAGTGAAGTGATAAGGAGAAAAAAAAATTAAGTTTAAATATTTAAAGAAAACTCACCAGAGGTGGGATTGGAGTTTGGACTTGGAAAATAAGTGGTATTTGCATATAGGAAGGAAGAATAGAATGCTTCACAAAAGGGGAATAAAGGTAACAAAAATACCCCAAACCAAATAGATGGTTTTATACTGGTAATCTCAGCTACTTATAAGGAATGTGGATTGCAAATTCTAGGCTAGCCTGGGAAATCCAGTAAGACTCTTTCTTAAAGTAAAAGATAAAATGGGCTAAGAATATAGCTCACTACTACAGTGGCCCTGGATTCAGCTCTCAGTACTGCAAACAGCAAAAACGAAAACTTGTATTTTAAAATAAATTAAAAACTAATTTGAGGACAACAATATGTAATATAACCATGGTTGAACTCCTCAGATCTTGTTTAGTGAAACTCGGACACATTTCTAACATTTTTAAATTATCTTTAAAATAAAAATAATAAACTTGAATAAACTGTAACCTTCTCTGAGACTTACACTGCCTTAGTGCTAGTTAATTTTTCTTCTAGGTAACTATTCTTGAACCTAGTTGCCTGTGGTGGTTAGGTCCAGCTGATGAAAGCACTGTGTTGGTTTTGACTTCTGTGGAAACTGCATTAGGTCCTTAGATGCACTAGGTCCTCTTCCATACTCCACTTGCTCAGTAGCAGGGCATGCTCCTTCTCACAGGAGAGCTGCTAGAACAGAAATGGCTGATCCATGCACTCCCCATCTTCCTTGCAACTCTAGAGAGGCAAATATCTGGTTTTCTCCCATTAGACAGTTATGATCCCCTGGGTTACACCCTTGTGTACTCAATAATTGCGGCCCAGGAACAGGCCTACTTATTTTTCTTTGAGAAATATTTTATGGTGGTAGGTGATTATTATAGGTTAAACTATCTCCTCTCTTTCCTCCACCACACAATTTCTATGCTCAAGTCACCTTTCCTAATAAGACAAGAATGTAACTGCGTTTGAAGGTAGATATTAAACAGAGAATTAATTGGAAATGCAGTATTTACAGTGGGCTATTGTCTAATAGTACCTGATGTTCTTTTTTTATTTTTTAAAAGAGAGTAAAAAATAATTAAAAAATTAAAAGAATACAGAATTTCACTAAACAAGATGATAGGAATTCAGCAGTGGTTGTTATATTGCATATTGTTGTCTTCAAGTTAGTTGTTTAGATTATCAGATATAAGCATGCAAGATTGGTTAAAAAAAAGAAAAAAAATAAAGAAAAACATTAACCATTCCTTTCAATAGACCAGTAGAAATCAGCAGCACATTTGTCCCAGCTCTTCTGTGCATATACATGTATGTCTTCAACCCTTCCTTCTTGGTTTCTTTTCTTCTTTCCCTCATCCCACTTGTTCCTTCCTTTGAGCAGTTTCTTTCCCTTTCACACTACCTATTATATCTTTCAGATTTTATTTACTCTTTCAGGTTCTTACACTAGAGAGATAATATGATGTTTATATATGCTGGTCTGATTTATTTCACTTATGAATATAGTCTCTACTAGCATCCATTTGCCTATGAAAAGCCTCATTTATCTTTTTTATAGCTGAGTAATACTTCATTGCATGAAAGTGCCACATCTTTTTTTTTATCCATTCCTTGGCTGATGGGCATTTGGGTTGTTTCCAAGATTTAGCTATAACAAATTGTGTTGCTATAAACACGGGAGCACATGTATCACCGTGGTATGATGTTTTCAATTGTTTTGGAAAAATACCCAGAAGGGGAATAGCTGCGTTGAATGGGACCTCTAATCCTAGATTTTGAGGATTCTTCACTCTGATTTCCACAGTGGTTACACCAGTTGAGACTCCCAGCAACAGCAGAGAAGGGTTCCTTTTTCCTATAGCCTCTTCAGCATTTGCTATTGGTTGAGTTCTTGATAGCTAGCCATTCTTTCTGGAGTGAGATGGAATCTCAGTGTTGTTTTAATTTACATTTCTCAAATTTCCAATAATATTGAAATGTTTTTCATGTCTTTATTTGGCATTTGAGTTTTTTCATCTGAGAAGTGTGTATTCATCTCAGATGCTCATTTTTTTCAGATGATCGTTTTTTGATCGACTCATTGAATTTTGGGGGCCTGACTTTTTAAGTTCTTTACATGTTCTAGACAGAAGTCCTTTGTCTGAGGGACAATTGGCTAAAATTTTTTCCCAATTCATGGGTTTTCTTTTTACTCTGTTGGTGACATCTTTTGATGTGCAAAAACTTTTCAGGAAGATGATATCTCAGTTGTTGATTCTTTGAACCATTTCCTGTGCAGTTTGGTTTGCGTTCATGAATTCTCTGCCTACCTCTGTGTCTTCAAGATTTCTATCGAATTTTTCCTCCAGCAGATTTAGTGCTTCTGTTTTAATATTTATATCTTTTAATATATTTTGACTTTAGCGCATGGTGAGAGACCTGGGTATAACTTAATCTTTGATATATGGAAAGCCAATTTTTCCAGCACCATTTATTAAAGAGGCTATCTTTCTTCCAGCGATATGTGTGGTCCCTTTGTCAAAAATAAGGTAGCTGAATGTGTTTGTAGTTGTGTCTGAATCTTCTGATCTGTTCCACTGATCCTCTGTTTTTTTTGTTTTTTTCTTTTTTTTGCCAGAAACACATTGATTTTATCACAGTAGTTTTGTTATATGATTTTAAGTTAGGGTTTGTGTTGCCCCCTTATATTGCCCTTCTTCCCCAGGATTGCTTTTGCTATTCTAAGTCTGGCCTGGTTCTAGACAAATTTTAGGAATGTTTTCTGTAGACCTCTAAGGTATACTAATTGGTATTTTGATGGGGATGGTATGGAACAAGCAAGGAATAGCTTTCCATTTTATGAAATCCTCATAGATCTCTTTTTTGAGTACTGCAGTTTTCACTGTATAGATTTTTTGCTCCTTTTGTTAGATTGATTCTTAAGTATTTCATTTTTTTACATGCTGTTGTGAAAGGTATGGTTTCCCTAATTTCTCTCTCAGTCTGTTTGTTATTTGTGTACAGGAATGCTATTAATTTTTGAGTGTTGACTTTGTATCCAGGTATGTTACTGAAATTGATATTAAATCTATAAGCCTTTTGGTGTAGTTTTTGGGGTTTTCTATGTAGAGTGTCATGTCATCTGCAGACAATAATTTCACTTCTTCCTTTCTGATCCTTATTCCTTTTATTTCTCTCTCTTGTCTATTTGTTCTAGCTAATGTTTCCACAACTACATTGAATAGAGTGGTGACAGTGCACATCCTTGTCTTGTTCCAGATTTTAAAGTGAAATCTTTTAATTTTTGTCCATTTAATATGATGTTAGCTGCTGGTTTGTCATAGATCTCTTTGATCAGACTGAGGTAAAGTCCATCTATTCTGATTTTCTATAGGTTTTTTTTAATAGTGAATGAATGTTGAACATTATTAAAAGATTTTTTTCTGCATCTATTGAGATGATCATGTGGTTTCTGTCTTTGGCTCTGTTGATATGGCATATTACATTTATTGATTTGAGTATGTTGAAACATCCCTGTATTCCTGGGATGAGTCCCACTTGGTGGTGTATAATCTTCTTGATTACTTGCTGCATTCTGGTTGCTAGTATTTTATTGAGTAGTTTTACATCAATGTTCATTAGGGAGATTGACCTATAGTTCTCTTTTCTGGTTGTGTCTTTCTCTAGTTTTGGTATTAGAGTAGTATTTCCCTCCAGGAGTGATGCAGGGAGAATTGCTTCTCTTTCAACTTCACTAAAGAGTTTGAGAAGAATTTGCATTAACCCTTTTCTAATATTATATAGAATTCAGCTGTGAATCTTTGAGGACCTGGGCTTTTCTTTGTTGGTAGGTTTTTTATTACATTTTTACTTTCATTGACTGATATGAGGTTATTCCAAATTTTTATATCTTCTTGATTTTGCTTTGGCAATTCGTATGCATGTAGGAATTGTCCATTTCTTCTGTTTTCTGTCCTATGAGAGTAAAAATTTTCAAAGTAGGTATTGATGATCTTCTGAATTTCCATAGGATCTGTAGTGATTTCACCCTTTTCATTCTTTATTACATGAATTTGAGTTTTTTCTTTCCTTTTTTTGAGAAGATTGGCTAGGGATTTATTGTTTTAAAGAACCAACTATTTGATTCATTGATACTTTGTATTATTTTCTTAGTCTCTGTTGCATTAAGTTTTGCTGTGATCTTTATAATTTCCTGTCTTTTTTGGGCTTGACTTGCTGCTCTGTTTCCAGAAGCTTGAGGTGCAACAAAAGATTATTTGTGCTCATTCTGTTTTCCTGATGTGGGAATTCACCTGTATAAATTTCCCTCCTAGGACGACTTTCATTGAGTCCCACAGGTAAGTTGGGGCTGCATTTTTGTTTGATTGTAAACATCATTTAATTTCTTCTCTGACCCACTGCTTGCTCAGGAGGGTGTTATTTACTTCCTGTATGTTTATGCTGTTTTTGCAAATTCTTTTGTCAGTAATTTCTATTTCTTTGCACCATGGTCAGACAATATGCATGGGCTGATTTCAGCTACTTTGCATTTATTAAGCATGTTCTGTGTGTTAGTATATGGTCTATTTTGGAGACCATCCCATGTGCAGTTGAAAAGAATGTGTATTCTGATTTTGTTGCATGGAACACTCTGTAAAGGTTTACCAAGTCCATTTGTCACAGATTGGTTTAATTCTATTCATTTGCTGATTTTTTGACTAGTTGATTTACCTCTTTGTGGCAATGAGGTATTAAAGTTTCCACTATAGCTGTTATTGTTTATTTTATTTTTTAAAATTTGTCTTATACAGTTGGGTGCTCCTGAATTTGGTGCAAATATATTTATGATTGTTATCTCTTTCTGTTGAACTATTCCTCTAACAAATATGTAGTGATCTTATCTCTTTGGATCAATCTTGGTTGGAGTTCACATTGTATGTAAGTAGAATAGCTATCTCTGCTTTTTTCTGGGTTCCTGTCATATGAAATATTGTTTTTCATCCTTTGACTTTCAGCCTATGAATTCCCTTTTGTGTTAAATGAGTTTCTTGTATATAGCATTTTGTTGGATTTTGTTTCTTGATCCACTCTGCTAGTCTGTTTGATTGGTGAATTGAGTCTGTTTACATTGATGGTTATTACTGACAATTATCAGCTTATCTTTGTCATGTTATTTTCCAGCTGTTGTTTCCCTACTTTTCCCCTCTGTTTAATTGCTTGCTTTGCTTGCTGATTCCTTTCTACTGTTGTTCTTGAAATTGTGATCATTTTTATCCCTTTCTAGAATATCTTTTAGTACTCTATGTAGGGTTGTTTTGGTGGTCACAAATTTCTTCAAATGTTCGTTGCTGTGGAAGTGCTTTATTTCTTCATTAATTTTGAAAGATAGCTTTGCAGGGTATATTGATCTACATTGGAAATTGTTTCCTTTCAGGACCTGAAATACTTCCCTTCCAAGTTCTTCTTGACTTGATGGTTTGTGTTGAGAAATCTGTTGTGATTCTGATGGGCTTTCCTTTATAGGTGAACTATTTCTTTTTTCTAATAGCTTTTACTATTTTGTTCTTGTGCTGAATTTCTGAGATCTTGATTATTATGTGTCTGGGTGAAGATTTATTTTGGCTATGGCTAATCAGATTTCTATATGCCTCACTTGTCTGTATGTCAAAATCACTTCCCATGCTTGAGAAATTTTCTGTTACTACTTCTGCAAATAGTCTTTTAATGTTATTTACGTTGAGTCTTTTTTCATTTATACTTACCACTCTTATATTGTTTTACTTTGCATCATCTTGAAGCCGTTGAGTTGTTATTTCCTGGTTCCTTGTTATTTTTAGATTTTTAGGAGATCTTTCCTTTTATGATTGTTCACTGCATTGCTGTCTTCAATGTCTAAATGTCTATCTTCAGCTTTATTCAAGTGATTTTGCTAGCTTTTGTGGGAATTTTTAATTTCCTGGATATCTGTTTGAATCTGTTTCATGCATTCTAATTGTTTCCTATATTGTTCATGCAATGTTTCCATCATTTTTCTATTTATTTATTTATCTGTCTTCTTTAGATGTGTTGAGAAATTCTTTCATTATTGTTGTCATTTTTTTACTTAAGAGGTTATTTCTGATCTCATTTTTCTATAGCCTGATGGAGTTGTTTCTTTACTTCAGTTTCTACCATTTCAGAAATTTGAGGTGTGCGACTTCCAAGTTCTTCTTGTAATTGTTTCCTGGACTTGTTCTGGTTGGGCTGGAGGTCTGAGATTCCATTTAATCCTTTATTTTGACATTTCAAAGCTCTTTTAGCTCACCAGTGCTCAGCATCACTCTCACAATGGTGCAGGGTTGTTCAGTGTGGCTTACCGAGGCTCCTGGTGTTCACCAGTGCTCAGCATCACTCCCATGCCAGTGCGTGGGTGGGGCATGGCTCACTGAGTTTCCTGAATCTGTCCCATGCTCATAGTCACTCTATGGATGTTTGGTTGGTGGTGTGTGGTTCACTGAGGCTCCTGAAGCTCTCTTGGGATCAGTATTGGTCTTCAACAGTGTGAAAGGCAGTGGGGCATGGCTCACTGAGGTGTTCTTAAAAAAAAATAAAATCTGAGCAAAGATAAGGTCAGGGTAAAGATAAGGAATGAGGACACAGAGGGAAGATCATCATTCTTAAACCAAGGAGAAAGTTGTAAAAAAAAAAAAAGAACCCAATACCCCCCAAAACAAAAAAACCAGCCCAACAGATATCTTGCTGTCAGATATGCAGATTTTAAAATTTTGAGAAAATATATTTCTGTCTTTTATGCCACCCAGTCTGTGCTACTGTTGGCAGCCCTAGCCAAATATGGAGAAGAATATAAGTTTATCTTTGAAAGTGAATTTGAAACCCATGGAATAATGGTTGTGCTTCATAACTCTAAGATAATAATCTTTAAATAATCTTAAAACAAATAAGATTGACTTTGTTGGGGTAATAAAAAAATGCAATTTTAACACAAATCTATATTTCCACATTAATTAATTAGATGCTTTTTCACTGTGGGACTATTACTACAGAAATATTCCTCTTGGTGTAAGGAATGTGATATTATCGTGTATGATTTTAGATCTTACTCCACATTTTAGCAGAATCTATGATTCACTTTTTTATTTTAAGTAGAATAAAAAACTCACTAAAATGATACAGAATTTCAAAACAAGATGATAGGAAATTAATAATGATTATTATGCTGCATATTCTTATCTTCCAAGTAGTTGCTCAGATTACCACATGTAGGCATGTAAAAATGATCAAACAATATAAGCCCTAACTATTCCTTGCAATGAACTAGTAGAGATTAATAGTACAAATATCATAGCTACCTTGTGTGTGTGTATTTATATATATATATATATATATTTTTTTTTCCTTCCTTCTTTTCTCCTTTCTCCCATCCCACTTGTTCCTTCCTTTTGAGCAGATTCTTGCCCTTTCACAATATCCATTGTACATTTCAGATCTTATTTACTCTTTCACTGTTAAAAGATCAGGAAAATACTATTTAAAATATATATAAGCCATGAATGATAAAGTTGTTTTATGTTACCAAAGAATGTAAAATGGAGCATACAGTAATATGAAAGTGACAACTTTGAAACTCCTCAACTCCTCTTTCTCTCTGTGTGTCTCTCCATATAAATATTAGTACTGTTTGTTGAAATTTCTCGTACTTAATCTGAATTTTGCCCACATTTTGTGAAGTTACACAAAAATTCATTTGAACAATTATGAACCATCCAAACGTGACAGGGTCTTTTTCAATTAGACATTGCTTTTGATATAAGTTAATTTTAAGACTTAATCATTTAAAATAATTTGACTTTTAAGTAATACTTTTACTTAACTTGAAATAATTGGTATTGGAAGGAGCAAATAGATAGCCTTTGGGAAGACGTGCCCTAATCATGGAAATGATCACTGGCCACACTGCTAGGTCCTTTCCTGACAAGATGCACTTAAGCCACTTTGGGATATGGCAGCTCATGTGCTCTTCCTGTGGCCAGCAATGGCCTGAAGCAACTCAGTTCTGCCCTCTATAGCTTACTGAGATAGTCTGAATGATTTCATCAACCCAGCTATTCTCCTTCTAGTATCTTCTAGAAAGAGTTAATGACATCATATTGAAGGGATACATACATATCCATGTTTATAGCAGTTAGTACGGGTGATACAATGTGTCAACTTGAAGTCTAGAAGCTTAATTAAGTAATGTAGCAGTTCTACATCCTGGGGTGTAAAGGACATGCCCTTACTTCTCTAGGTTGCTGTTCATTGTGTCAACTTCAGAAGTTTAGAAGGTTAACTAAGTCATTAAGCATGGGGCCAAGGTTCTCACTTTGTAAACATACTGAGCCTGTGCAAGAGTAGGGCACAGAGATGGTGTGAGTGCTACACCAGCCTCTGGTCAGGAGTAGCCTGTTTATAATATAAGGGAAGAAAATAGGCTTGCTCTTACCCCCTTTTTTGGCCTTTGCTCTCTTCTGCCACCTTGAAGAGTTGCCCCTGTGTCATGCTACCTTGCCTTGGAACCAGCTAACTATGGACTAAAACCTCCACAAACCATGAGCTAAATAAACCTTTCATTACTTAATTTTGGTTGTTGGGTATTTTGTCTCAGAAATGAGAGAAAAGTAATCAACACAGCAGACCAATTCATAACAGCTAAATCTTGGAAGTAGCCTATATGTCTATCAACAGATGAATGGGTACAGAAAATATATTTATACACAGTGGAGTATTACTCTGCATGAGGAAGGAAAAAATTGGGCTATTTGTAGAAGAATGGAAGCACCTTGAGATGCTAATATGAAGTGAAATGAGTCACAGACACACACCCTTAAATATTGCATGGTTTCTGTTATATGAGAAACTCAAATTATGAAGACAGTTAAAAAGCAAAATTAATGATTAGATAAAAAACTTAAAGGAGATAGATAGGAAGGGGTCAAGAGAGATGGAGGTGGGGAAGAAAGGGGAGGGGAAAAGATGAAAAAGAATTGAGATGTTTTATATACATGTGCCAACTGCACACAGGAAGGTAAACATTACGTACTGCAAACATGTACTAACAAAAAATAAAACCTGAAAAACATGAAAGTTATTCCAATTGTCTTCATTGTTTCTTATAGCAAGAGTTCTAAATCAAAAAATTCAGTGTACCACAAGGACAGTTTTGTTGCATCATCCTGTGGAAATTAAAACATGTTCAGTCACGCGCGCATTCTCACGGTCACAGCACGTAGGATCGTCACTGTGTCTTAGGTGAAAGCATAGGTACAGACACTGATCTATGGTCTATCAAGAAGAAACAAGGAGCCAAATGCTGGCTTCTCAACGTGGGCAGAAGGTGAGAGAAGCACTCTCCAGTTTCCGGTTGACAGTAGCTCACATGGGACTTGGCTCTCTGCCTGACGCAATCTGCTTATTGATAGTCACACATATTAATGCAAGATTCCCCTCTCTTTCTCTATCCTCCCTCTCATTCTCTGTCACACACAGTCACTTGATTTCGGTCTTTCTCACTTCTTTTTTCTCTAAAATTGTAGCGTGGACTGATAACAGAAACTATGAAATGCAGGCTATAAATTAGTAAATATATTAGTTCTTTACATATATGTAATCCTACCTCTCCCTCTCATTTCCTCTCTCTCCAAAACAACAAGGCTCATCTATATGAATATTAGTGTATTTTACTGTTTGACCTTATACTCTGTCTTGGTCATTTTACTATTTTATTAAATACTCCTTAAGAATGAGATCTTTAATATTAACACATTTTTTATTACATTGTTTCAGTTTTGTTTTATAATTAAGTCCATGGATAATACACCTGTTGCAGCAGCATCACTAGCGTCTGGAAAATTCAGTGCTAGAACAATGACTGGCTGGTATCCAGATGTTGTGACTTCAGGGAAAACACTGAGGCCAGCATGTCCCTGAGATAACTGCAGAAACTGGCCCGAAGGTTGACTTGAAATCACAGCCTCTCCCTGCTTTCTTAGTTCCTACTTCCTCCGCTTGTTTACCCTTTGCTCCTGGGATCCTTCCTTAGTAAATCACTTCAATAAATCCTTGCCTCGGGATTTGCTTCTAGAGAATTTGAGCTAAGACATCTCTTTACAAATCAATCATCAGTCTCATAAGATAGTTTTATAATTGTTCATTCACAGGACATGCACCTTTCTAAAGTGCATGAAAAATACTACTTAGCATTTAAAATAGTTACAGGGATTTAAGTTCCTACCGCTGACGTACGCATGCCCCTTCCATTGCACTGTCTAGTATATTGTCGATTATCACTTGAATACATTTATGTCTTGTTAATAAAGTTTATTTTTGGCAGAAATAGTTTTGAGCTCTTTGATGAGCAGCTTCTAAAAAACAATTTTGTCAACTGTTTACAGTTATGAATGGTTATAGTCTCATGCTTTTGAACATTCCATAGAGTGAAAGGCACCCCACAGTCTTCTTTCTTCAGAATATATCTTCTGGTTTTTGAGAGGTGGAGATTTCTAGTGAATACAGCTGTGCTGTGTGATGACTGTAATTCTGTGCCACGGTTGATGGGAAGAGTAGTACTGAGTTCAGCCTATCAAATTTTCTTTCTTGCAAATGTAAAACTGAAATTTAAATCCAGAAAGTATAAAAACCCCCACAAACTAAGTCTAGAGTGTGAGGCCATAATTACATCAGTATCCTAAAAAGGAATTGCATTGGCTTAAACAGAACAAGGGAAACGCATAGAGGGCTTAAAATTTGCCTCATGTGCATATAAAGAAATGTGATTACTGAAGGCATTGATGTGGTAGGATAGATATTATAAAGGACTTCTCAATAAATGGTGTTGCAAAAACGACTTCCAAAGAGAAAAATTAATATGGACTTCTATCTCTTACCTTGTACAGGAACAAAATTCAGTTAGAAAAAGGACTTAAATGAAAGAAGTAAAATTGTAAAACTTTCATAAGAGAACATGAGAGACACAAAGTTATATCCCTGGGATCCAGAGGAATTTTTATGTAAGACATAAACAGACTTAGTATAAGAAAAAGACTGAGAAATTTGGTTATATTCAAATTAATAACATCCATTCTTCAAAAGTGAATTTTCAGAGAAAAAGCAAAAAAAAAAAAAAAGGAAAAAAATCTCTGATGAGCATCACAAGCAAGACTTACTATTATCCATACAAGATAAAAAATGTTTATCTATGAAAAAGGAGATGTTAATATTGTAGAAAAGTGGGAGATATATTTTGCATTAGAGGAAATATGCATGGCCCAGAGACATGAAAACATGCTTAACTTTATTAGTAGTCAGGGAAAGGCAAATTAAGATAAGATTTCACCCACCAGAAAGGCTAGCAGGCCAAAGTCTGACAGTACTATATTTTGATAAATATATCGAACTGTACGAACTCTCATAGGCTGCATTTCGAGTGTATTAAAACAAACTCCTTGGAAATCAATTTTAAATTATTTTATGTATAACTTTTTTTGTCAAAGACCAAGAAATCTACTTCTACATATATATACTTTATAGAGACTTGGGAAATTTCTCACCCACCTAAAGATATACATACCTAAATATATACCTATATATATATACACACACACACACATACACACACATACACATATATATATTCTAAGTTTGATAAATATATAATTATGTAATTATGTGATTATGTTAGTTCAAAGTCAGAAGAAAACACAGAATACATATGTCATCACATATACCACAAAACCTAGAGAGAAATGCAAAACAGTAACAGAAAACTTCATATTGTTATTAAATAAATATAAGGGAAAACAAAAGTGATAAAATTAAGGAAATCACACAAAAGTCATCAAAGCCAGTAATACATAATTTCAAAATTTGGGTGGTAAGTTCCTAGGCTTTGATTTATTTAAACTGTATAAAATGTATAAACAGTAGTATACAACTATTTGTGTTCCTAAGTATGATATATTTCACAATAAAAAGATGACTTTGGACTGTGACAAACAATGTCTGGATATGAATAAGCCCTTTGAGGATATTGTTACCGCTCAGGTCACTAAACAGTATACTAGTTATCTGCTTAGATGTGCCAGTTTAGGCATCTGCTTAACACTTATTTATTTTTTTTTTAAATTTTAGAAACATAAAAGTACAAAAACATATTGACAAACAGACACTAATTATCATAAAAAATAGTACAATCACAACTAATCTATAGACAAGGTGATATGGTCTCAACAGTGGTTATTGCTTTATCCATTGATATCTTCGAATTGTAAATGTATGAACCCATATACAGACATGCAAATTTAGTCAGACAGTTAATCCTCTCAACAACAGAAAAAACACAAAAACCAAAAATCCACAGACAAGAAACAAAACAGGCATACAACAACAACAGCAACAACATCAACAACAAAAAAAAACACCGCTTGTTGCTGCTTTACATATTGATATCTTCGAAGTGTGTGTTCAGGATAACACATACAGATATACACGATTAATCTAATATCCTGTCATCGATTATTGCTTAGCATTAAGTGATATAATACAATAGTAGAACCA